>QXTE01000812.1:2038-34867 GCA_003942145.1 Platysternon megacephalum
ATAACAGGGTTCAAAAAAGAACTAGATAAATTCAAGGAGGATAGATCCATCAATGGCTACTAGCCAGGATGGGCAGAGATGGTGTCTTAGCCTCTGTTTGCCAGAAGCTGGGAATGGGCGACAGGGGATGGATCACTTAGCGATTAGCTGTTAGTTCATATTTGATCACATATTGTTTGCTTCAACCCAGTGTACCAAACATTCCAGATTGCTCTGAATCTGTGACCTGTCCTCTTCATTATTTATAATCCCCCAATTTATGTGTCATCTATAAACTACATTAATATTTAGGCATGAGATGGGTTAGCAGCTCAGTTGGTGACATGTGTCTCTGCTTACACTTGTCAGTTAACACCTTTAACATATGCAACTGACAAAGCTGGGCGCTGCAAGAAAGTGTCTCACCAAAAGAAACAGAGGAGGTAACAGAGATACAGGCCCGTAGCCCTAAATAGCAAGACCCTTGTGCCCTTCATGCCCATTCTATTGAGTACAGTCATAACACAGCATGATTATGTCAGTTTCCATGGGGGAAACTTGCCTCTGTTTCAACTAGGCATTAGGGTGACACCCTCTTGATGGTCAATTCACACATACCCCTTCCACCTACTGCTGGGTTTCTTACACCTTCTTCTGCAACACCTGGGGCTGTCACTGTCAAAGAAGGAAACGGGACTTCATGGACCATAGGTCTGATCCATGACACACTTCCTAACAGCTAGATGTTGGCTTGTGCCTGGAAACACGTGGGCATAGAGGTTTTCCAAAATATTTATTTTGCTGTCATGATTGTAGCTCTATAGTCTCACTATCCATATAAATGTCCAAACCCTTCCTGATTCTTAGTTATCTCATGGACTCAACTACCTCTTGTGACAATGAGTTCCTCAGTCTAATTAGGCATTGAGTGAAGAAAGCATCTGGTTTTTCCTGTTTTGAATTTGCCAAGTTTCAGTTTAACTGCATGTCCTCTTGATCCTTAGTAGACAAGGAGAACACATTCTGGATCTGCGCTGTACCCGTTTGTATATTATTTTATAGTATTTCATATCACCTCTTATTAATCACCTTACTAAGGTAACTATCCAAGTCTTTAAACCCTTCTCTGTATGATAATAATAATAATATATGGAGATATACCTATCTCATAGAGCTGGAAGGGACCCTGAAGGGTCATCGAGTCCAGCCCGCTGCCTTCACTAGCAGGACCAATTTTGCCCCAGATGCCTAAGTGGCCCCCTCAAGGATTGAACTCACAACCCTGGGTTTAGCAGGCCAGTGCTCAAACCACCGAGCTATCCCTCCCCTCTAAAAAGAGTTGGAATCATACCATCAGAGCAGGACCAACCCCACTCCACTTCATATCAGCTCTTTTCCTTGGCCCCTGATCATTCTCATTGCCCTTCCCTGAACCCCTCTTGCTCTGCAATACCCTGAGTGAGAAGGGTGCCCAAAGGAGGGTGAAACGTTGACTGACTGATCTCATGGCATTACATTTTCTGTATTTTTTGAATGATTTTCCATCCTATTCCTCCTACATCCAAGTGTTTTTCTTAGTATCTGCCCATGCTTGCACTGTGAGCAGGGTTTCACAGAGCTGTGTACTATGATATCCACGTCCCTGTCCTGAGTTCATACAAGTAAAATTATAACCTACTAAGGTGTTTGAGAAGATCAAGCTTTTCATTCCAATGGCATAAATGTTGCCATTTTTGACATCAAAGTTAATCTGCTATCATACGGCCCATTCACCTGGCTTGGTTATCTCCCTCTAAGGACTTCTCTAGACTTGACAATGACGTAAATAATCTGGCGACATCTGTAAATGTTGCCACATCACCGTTCACCCTCCTTTCTCGTATTTACTGTACTGTTATCAAGTGTGTAACTCCCCCCCATCTCTGTTTCTCTCCCTTTGCAGGCACCTGCAGCCATTCTGAGGCTGACGGATGCTTCAACTACCTCATGGCATCTTTCAACCTCACCCCTTCTGACCCATCAGTATTCATCCTAACAGGCATCCCTGGCCTGCAAGCTGCTCACATCTGGATGTCTATCCCTTTCTCTATGTTCTATATTATCATCCTCTTGGGAAATTTCACGGTTCTGTTTGTTGTAGGCAAAGAGCAGACCCTGCACAAGCCGATGTACCTGCTGATCTGCATGCTGGCACTCACAGACATCAGCACGTCTAGCTCTGTCATACCAAAGGCACTGTGCATATTTTGGTTCAATTTGAAAAGCATTACTGTAGGTGGCTGCCTCACGCAGATGTTCTTCCTTCATGCAGCTTCTGTTATGCACTCAGCCGTCCTCGTGACAATGGCCTTTGATCGCTATGTTGCCATATGTAACCCTCTGAGTTATGCCACCATCCTCACCAATGCACGAATAGCTAAGCTAGGGCTAGTGGGTTTGGTAAGAGCTGTTCTCTTCATTCTGCCCCTGCCCCTGCTCCTGAGCAGCCAGCCATTCTGTGCCAACCGCATTATCCCCCATACGTACTGTGACAACATGGCTGTGGTGAAGATGTCGTGTGGGGACATCACAGTCAGCAGATTGTACGGCTTAGTGATAGCATTTGTAGTCAATGGGTTAGACCTTATGCTCATTGCCTTGTCATATGGTCTAATCATCAGGGCTGTCCTCAGAATCTCCTCGAAGAGAGCCCACCAGAAAGCCCTCAACACCTGCACAGCCCACATCTGTGTGATACTGACATCTTATACTCCCTCACTCTTCTCCTCTCTGACACACCGGTTTGGTCAGGGCATTGCTCCACATGTTCACATCATCTTGGCCAACCTCTATTTCCTCCTTCCCCCCATGATCAATCCTATCATTTATGGGGTCAAAACCAAAGAGCTTCGTGACAAAGTGGGCAAATACATCTGCAGAAAGTGATCACGTGGAGCCACTGACTTTAAACCCATGTGACAAGAGGGGCAAGGATATCTCCTGGTTAATCAAGGGTGCTCTGTCCCCGTTTGGCTTAGCTCAGCATTGTGGAATTTCACAGTCTGAGAAGTTCCTCACATCTAATGTCTTATCACACCATCACCAAGCACTGCTTTCTCCATTGCTGAGTTCCCTTTCCCTGAACATCACCTGATACCTTTTAGTGTCACCCACCAGTTCCCACTCCTATCCCCTTGTCACTCGGCCTGTCCATGCCTTCCAGACCACCAGAAGATAGTGCAGCTTTCTGATGCTAGGTGGCTTTCCATTAGTTCCTGTGTGAATAGGATTCTTTCAGATAGCCAAAGACAAGGAAAGTAACTACAGTGCTGAACTTCTTTATCATATTCACAGTGATCCAGTGAGCAAAATTTACCTGATTTTAATACGTCCAATACTTCAGGAAGCCTGGAGGATAAACCAAAGTTTTCCACTGGAAAGTGCTAATACAGGAAACATGCTGCAGGAATTGAGGTCTTGGTGAGAGTTGTAAAACCTTGGTGAGAGTTGTAAAACCTTGGTGAGAGTTGTGAAACCGGACTTTGCTGTGTTAAACTATGATGTTACCTTGGTGTCAAATTACTTGCTGCTTTGTGAAGTGGATTTTGGTATTGCTTTTAAGCTGGACCTTACAAAATATATACCAGCCTTTCCCATGCTGGAAGATGTCAAAAGTCGGTATTGAGATTTCATGTTGGAATTTGTGAAAAAGAGATTGCCACCAAACGTCCAGGTGAATGAATTACTTGCAGTACTAAATCCTTCTACTGTGCATTACCCTGCATGGCCTCTATTGGCTGATATCTCATTTTTGCCATTGTTTTCTGGAGACTTTGGACAGTTGGAGCATCAGTGGAGAGTTTTGCCTATGGTGCCTCATACTCGTGACAACCACTGAAGGTCTCAAATACACAAAAACTGAAGGTCTCAAATACATAGATGCCGCTGGAGACAAAGATTATAGGGAACATGGCACATTTGCTCTGTTGTTTCTGTCACTACCTTTTAGCAATGTGCAGTTGAAAGACTGTTTTCCCAGATGAATTTGATTTTAAAAAGTGTAACAAGATGCAAGATGGTGTTACGGCATACAGACAATGACACAAAATCTGTTGTGAACATTTTGCACCAGTGAAAGAAATGATTGCACTGGTCACTGCTGATATGTATGACCAGCAACAGAAGCATTCTACTTCTGATGAAGACAGCAAGGATGAAACGTTGCCAATAAAAAACTAGTTCAACTCAAAATATAGACATTGACTACAGTTATTTATTGGAATTCGGAATAAATAATATAAAAATGTTTTTGTTGCTTTTACACTATCATAAAACCATACAAGATTAGGGTTGGAAGAGACCTCAGCAGGTCATTCAGTCCAACCCCCTGCTCAAAGCTGGACCAACACCAACTAAATCATCCCACCCAGGGCTTTGTCAAGCCAGGCCTTAAAAACCTCTAAGGATGGAGATTCCACCACTTCCCTGGTTATCCCATTCCAATGCTTCACCACTCTCCCACTGAAATAATTTTTCATAATATTCAACATAGACCTCCCTCACTGTAACTTGAGACCGCTGCTCCTTGTTCTGTCATCTGCCACCACTGAGAACAGCCGAGCTCAATCCTCTTTGGAACCCCCCTTCAGGTAGTGGAAGGCTGCTATCAAATCCCCCCTCCCTCTTCTCTTCCACAGACTAAATAAGCCCAGTTCCCTCAGCCTCTCCTCATAAGTCATGTGTCCCAGGCCCCTAATAATTTTTGTTGCCCTCCACTGGACTCTTTCCAATTTGTCCACGTCCTTTCTGTAGTGGGGTACCCAACACTGGACACAAAACTCCAGATGTAGCCTCAACAGTGCCAAATAGAGGGGGATAATTGCTTTCCTCAAGCTGTTGGCAAGCTTCTACTAACACAGCCCAATATGCCAATATGCCAGGACGCACTGTTGACTCATATCCAGCAACTCATCCACTATAATCCCCAGGTCTTTTTTTGCATAACTGCCCCTTAGCCAGTTGGTCCCCAGCCTGTAACAGTGCCTGGGATTCTTCTGTCCTAAGTGCAAGACTCTGCACTTGTCCTTGTTGAACCTCCAATTTCATTTGGTCCAATCCTCCAATTTGTCTAGGTTACTCTGGACCCTATCCCTACCCTCCAGCATGTCTACCTCGGCCCCCCAGCTTAGTGTCATCCATGAACTTGCTGAGGGTGCAATTTATCCCATCATCCAGATCCTTAATGAAGATGTTGAACAAAACCAGCCCTAGCACCGATCCCTGGGGCACTCTGCTACATATCAACTGCCAACTAGACATCAAGCCATTGAACACTACCAGTTGAGTCTGACAATCTAGCTAGCTTTCTATCCACCTTATAATCCATTCATCCAATCTATACTTTTTTATCTTGCTGGCAAGAATACTGTGGGAGACAGTATCAAAAGCTTTGCTAAAGTCAAGATATATCACAGCTACCACGTTCCCCATATCCACAGAGCCAATTATCTCATCATAGAAGACAATCAGGTTGGTGAATATATGTTGACTGTTCCTTATCAACTTCCTCGGCTACAAGTGCTTTAAAATGGATTACGTGAGGACCTGCTCCATGATTTTTCCAGGGACTGATGTGAGGCTGACTGGTCTGTAGTTCTCTGAGTTCTCCTTCTTCCCTCTTTTAAAGATGGGCACTACATTTGTCTTTATCCATTCCTCTGGGACCTTTCCCAGTTGCCACAAGTTTTCAAAGATAATGGCCAATGGTTCTGCAATCACATCAGCCAACTCCATCAGCACCCTCGGATGCATTGCATCCGGTCCCATGGACTTGTGCATGTCCAGCTTTTCTAAATAGTCCTTAACCTGTTATTTCATCACTGAGGGCTGCTCAACACTTCCCCATACTGTGCTGCCCAATACAGTAGTCTGGGAGCTGATTTTGTCTGTGAAGACTGAGGCAAAAAAAGCATTGAGTACTTGAGCTTTTTCCACATCATCTGTCACTAGGTAGCCTCCCCCATTCAATAGGGGTCCTACACCTTCCCTGACATTCTTGTTGCTAACATACCTGTAGAAACCCTTCTTGTTACCTTTCACATCCCTTGCTAGCTGCAACTTCAATTGTGCTTTGCCCCCCCCCCCCGATTACACCCTAGCATGCTACAGCAATTTTTAATAATCTCCCTAGTCATCTCTCCAAGATTCCACTTCTTGTAAGCTTCCTTTTTGTGTTTAAGCTCACCTAAGATTTCACTGTTAAACCAAGCTGATGGCCTGCCATTTTTGCTATTCTTTCTGCACATCAGAAAGGTTTGTTCCTGTGCCCTCAATAAGGCTTCTTT
The DNA here is from genome assembly GCA_003942145.1 of Platysternon megacephalum. Classification (NCBI taxonomy): domain Eukaryota; kingdom Metazoa; phylum Chordata; order Testudines; family Platysternidae; genus Platysternon; species Platysternon megacephalum. The sequence continues at coordinate 8,341 of QXTE01000812.1, forward strand.
AAAATACAGCCAGCTCTCCTTAATTCCTTTCCCCCTCATATTAGCTTCCCAGGGTATCCTACCCATCAGTTCCCTGAGGGTGTCAAAGTCTGCTTTTCTGAAGTCGAGGGTCCGTATTTTTCTACTCTCCTTTCTTCCTTTTGTCAGAATCCTGAACTCAACCATTGCATGCTCGCTGCTGCCCAGGTTGCCATCCACTTCTACTCCCCATACCAATTCTTCCCTGTTTGTGAGCAGCAGGTCAAGAGAAGCATGGCCCCTAATTGTTTCTTCCACCACTTGCACCAGAAAGTTGTCCCCAACACTCTACAAACACTTACTGGGTTGACTGTGCACCGCTGTATTGCTCTCCCAGCAGATGCCAGGGTGACTGAAGTCCTCCATTAGAACCAGGGCCTGTGATATGGAAACTTCAGTTAGTTGTCCGAAGAAAGCTTCGTCTACCTCATCCTCCTGGTCTGGTGGTCTATAGCAGACACCCATCACGACATCAACCTTGTGCTCTCGCCTCTAAACTTAACCCAAAGACTCTCAACATGTTTTTATCCAGTTTTATACTAGAGCTCTGAGCAATTATAGTGCTCTCTTACATACAGTGCAACTCCTCCAACTTTTCTCCCACACTGGTCCTTCCTGAACACTTTATACCCATCTATTACAGAACTCCAGTCATGTGAGTTACCCCACCAAGTCTATGCTATTCCAATCACATTATAGTTCCTTGACTGTGCCAGGACTTCTAATTCTTCCTGCTTGTTTCCCAGGCTTCTTGCGTTTGTGTACATGCACCTAAGATAACTGTCCAATTGCCCTATTTTCTCAGTATGAATCAGGAGGCCTCCCCTGTTATACCCTCCTCTTTGTGTATTCCCACTTCCTCACTTACCTCAGCACTTGATGTGGTAAATATTTAGCCAATGTTTATGAATGTATTATTGTAGGATATAACACAGAAGTGTATATCTGCTTGTAATTGTATTTGGATGTAATCAACATCAAGTTCCCTTTGGACTAATAAAGCAATTCTTATGTGGAAACTTAGTTGTGCTAAAACTTATTAGGCCAATTATTGGAAATAATTTCCCTTTCTGGTCATATTGGGAATGGACTGAAGCCACTTTGGTGAAGTCCTGAAGGAATGGTAGGAATGGCTGACTTACAAGACGGAGGATGACACCCCACTAAGTGTAGAACTAGCAGATTTGGTAGGAATAGGGGAGGAAAAGATGACGCGGTGGAAGACACTTCCAGCCAGGTCAGTGGGTGTGCAATGACCCCAGCCCTCGACAGCATCCAGAATGCATTCATTCAGGGAGTGGCTATCCGGGCCCGTGATACAATTATGTACAGGAACGAAGGGCAGACCAGATGATCAGCCATGCCTAAGGTTAAGATTTTGTCACAGTTATTTTTAGTACAAGTCATGGACAGATCACGGGCAATAGTAAAAAATTCACTGAAGGTCCCACCCACCCACTACCCACAGCAGCTGAGAGCTACTGGGTCCTTGGCCACTCATGGCAGCTGAGAACCCGGGGACCCTCAACGACTGACATCTCTGGCTCCAACACCCCGGGCTGAAGGGGAAAATGTCAGAGGTCTCTGAAAGTCACAGAATCTATGACTTCCATGACAGAATCTTGTCCTTAGCCATGCCTTTGAACAACTTGCTGAAGGCTGGAATGTTGTTGCCTCAGTAATACTGTTGAGGTTGTTCAATGCTTCTGTCCTTGGAGCTCCAGTGTTATCACTATTAACAGATAAGGCAACTTGCTAATTCATCAGACCGAAATGTTACTTATAAAGAAAGACCACAGGCATGGGTTGGTGACAAAGTCACCCTGCCAGATTAGTTTCCCCGAAGCCATAGTCCTAGCATCCTGGCTATGAGCCAAATGAGCAAATAAGGTTATGAAATTCCTTTTGTGGGTGGTAATAGCCCAAGAAATCCTTCCTAATTGAGGACCTAACTTCACTTTACCCTCAGAAGATGACACAGTTCTTTGATTTCTTGTAAAGAGATTAAGAACATAGATCTACCATCCACAAACTGATGGGTCGGTAGATGGATTTAAGAGAACTTTTCTGGCAACATTAAAGAAATTTGTAGCCTTGTATCCAAAACATTGGAACAGCAAAGACACCAGGAAATGAACATAGTCCAATATAGTCTTCCATTCAGAAATTGACTCAAGACTTTGTGGGTGTTTGCTAGAAGAATTTTGTTAAATGCACAACAGGTACAGAGATGGCCTATAAAAAAGTGGTGCAGCTATGAGTGTTCAAACTGGGTGATTGAGTGTTATTGTTACTACTAAGCTTGCAGTCCAAATTACTGGTTCAATGGTTCAAAATCTTTCTGAGGTAGTGAGGCATGTGGGCCCCATCAACTACGAGGTCCAGCAGTCAGAGAAGAAAAAGGAGACTGAGATAAGAACATAAGAATGGGCTTATCCCGCACCTGGTGAGCATTCCTGAGAATGCCCCAGACAGCCTATGGGTAATGGCTGCTATGACTCAGCAGGGCATGCAAGGGCATGTGACCAGACCACATGACACTGAACTCCATTTTGGGTACGTATATATTTCCACAAACCGGACTGGGAACTGATTATGGAACAAAGGATTCCCACCATATGTTAATGTTTATATAAGTTTGGGTGGGACATCATCTATTTGTGTCACTCACACCCCACATAAGAGAGCTCCTGAAAACGCCTGAGGAACAAAGACTGAACTGGGGGAAGAGCTGGTCCCAGGTAAAAGGATTTCTAGCCTGTGTAAAGAAACATGGTGGACAGCTTGTATCACAAGCTAGGGTGAGAAATTGTCATTCTTATCCAGTCTATCTAGTATCTTAGGCTTAGTTTATGATTTTGTTTATTTGCTTGGTACTCTGCTTTGATCTGTTTGCTAACATTTATAACCACTTAAAATATATCTTTTTGTAGTTAAATAGTTTTTGGCTTTATCTAAACCAGTGTGTCTTTAAGTGAAGTGTGCCTTTGAGCTAGAGAAAATCTCAGCTTGGTTAGCACTGGTTTGCTGCATATCCTACCCACATCGAGGGAAGGGCAAACTCTATTAATGAGCTTACATTGGACAGATCCCTGTGCAGTGCAAGACAGTATCATTTTGGGATTACATTCCTGTGTGGGAGAGCAAACCTGGGGAGCTGGGAAATTGGCTGGTGTCTGCTGTTTGTTTTTGGGTGTCTTGGGTAGGCCGTCAAGTAGCTCCGTTTGGGTTTGTAGCACCATCTGCTGTCATGTTGGGTGATAACAGGGCCTGGTAAGGCTGTCTGTATCTCCAGCAAAGCAGCATGAGCAGGGCCAGTCCAGTTGGGTAGTTAGAGGGACGCAGCAATTCCCACAGCTCACAGACTGTACCCCAGGGGTGACAACCCATCACACTCATACCCTCCAGAGCCCAAATTAGGTCCCCAAGCACCTGTGCTGCAAGAATGGTGGAAGCAATGTAGTCCAAACAAAAGATCCAGATGTAGCAGTTGTTGGATTCCTTTACCACTGTGTTCTCAGGGCACACCTACCATACTCAAATAACCCCCAGGCAACAAATCTGGGAAACGCCATGGCTGTTCCCTCATAAAAATGTGGGATGACATGTGAGATGACTTCCACATCATTTGGTCCTGGGAGTAGTGAAAGAATCGCATACTGATTGGAGAAGTCCAATGGTACTAGTGTTGACACAGGATAACAGAACCTGTTTCTGCATCGATTTCTGAAAGATCAACTCCTGATGCAGAGAGCAGATAAATTATTAGAACAGTTGGGAGCTGAGAGATATACATTCAACTTTAGATCTCACAAAAGGATAATGGCAAATACCTTTGATGCCAGAATGATGGGAGAAGAAAGCCTTTCCCACATGCTTTGGCTTGCATGAATTCAGTATCACATCATTTGCCCTCAACAGAGTGGCAGTGACTTTTCAGAGGTCCCATATCTTGTGGAAACATTCCCATACAATACACACAGAAAAAATTAGCCATTGCCAATTGCTATACTGAAGAGTCTGCAACACTCAGTTTGCCCTAAAAATATGAGCCCCTGTTATAGGCGAATCATTTATTTGCTCCTGGGAAAGGCTCTCAGGCTGACGTTCTCCAGGGTCTATTTTCTTTTCTTCTCACTGCTCACAGAGCAGAGGAAATTATCCAGGAGCCCTGGCCAACCCGAGAATCCACAGGGAATATACAGGAGAATGATAAAGGTTGCTGCCCAGCACGGTGACTGTCAGACAAGTGAGATTCATACACTCATTCTCAGGGCTCTGCCTTCCTGTCATCGTAAGGAGATTTCTTCTCTCTGCTGAGTGGATTTCGGTGAGTTGCCCATTTCTTAATGAAAGTTATTGCCGAGTGATAAGAAAGGGTTCCAGGGCCCAAACCAAGAACTATCTGGGCAGGAATTCCCCAGCACGGTACTTGATCTGTTTAATATTATCAGAAACGCCAAGGGATTTACGTGATAAAATTGGAACTACTAATGTATTGGAAATAGCTTAGACAAATATTTGTTTTTAAGATCAGTTCCTTGTCTCTTACTGCGTCCTTCTATCTATCTCAGTAGCTTCCTTTTTTTGGCCTGTCTGGTTTTCTGGTTGTCTCCAGTTTTCCAGTTCAGCAACTTCACTGCCCTGTTAGGAAGTGCAGCCAAAGCTTCTGCAGCGGGTATCTGTGTTACCAGAGGGGTCATAACAAAAAGGGTCATACACTGGCCAGAATCTGCTCTCACATTCTGCCTTCATTTGGTCATTGCAGATTGGCACTGGCCTTCCTGAGAGCAAAAACGGGGCCAACGTGTTTTGAAATCCCCATCTTCCATACCCAGTCTCAGTCTGAAAAGAAACCCCCAGTTTATGTGGTGTTCTCTTTCAGCACCCTAATAGAATAACACTCTCTGAATCAGGACCTTAATTTTTGCATCTTGGAGCCAAAAGTTAAACTCTAAGGGTGAATCTGGTCCCATATAGTTCAATGACAAAACTCCTAACAGGTCCAGGGGAGGAGTTAAATAAATGGCCCGATTTACACCAACCATGAGCCTACAGTGACTTAAACTAGAGCAGGGGTAGGCAACCTATGGCACGGGTGCCGAAGGCGGCATGCGAGCTGATTTTCAGTGGCACTCACACTGCCTGGGTCCTGGCCACTGGTCTGGGGGGTCTGCATTTTAATTTAATTTTAAATGAAGCTTCTTAAACATTTTAAAAACCTTATTTACTTTACATACAACAATAGTTTATATATTATAGACTTATAGAAAGAGACCTTCTGAAAATGTTAAAATGCATTACTGGCACGTGAAACCTTAAATCAGAGTGAATAAATGAAGACTCGGCACACCACTTCTGAAAGGTTGCCGACCCCTGAACTAGAGTCATCTCATGGCCTCTAATTTCGGGTAAGCTCATTATTTTGATGGTGGGAGAGGGTTCTATTCTCTCTGTCCCCCGGTATCTCCGGTTCTGGAGTGGATGAGAAGCACTAAAATTCAGTGAAAATAAAAGCATGTTTATGGTTTACAGGAAAGCAGGTTTGTTGCAAATTTCACTGGTGGAGGTCCAAGAATGCAGTGTTTGGGGGAGGTGGGGAACATGCAGTATCAAGATGAAAGTGGTGCGGAGTCCTGAAACCGGGTGAAATAGGGAATGCACATCCAGCCTAATGCACAGACCAAAGAGGCGTAATGAGGCCTCCTGGGATGGGGGTGTGATGGGTTGGATCACAGAAACCCCCTTGGGAGCTGCCAACTGATGTGCAAAGGCTACTTCTGTTCCTGTTCTCCCTGCCAGCTCAAGACTCCAGCGCCCTGTCTTGCTGAAGCCAGACACACCCGTCTGCTCCAACACAGACCCAGGGTCTGAATTATCTGCCCCAAAGCTGCAGGTTTACCCGAAAACAGCTCACAGAAGTGTACTTGTCTTTAGCACTCAGATGCCCACCTCCCAATGGGGTCTAAACCCAGATAAATCCGTTTTACCCTGTATAAAGCTTATACAGGGTAAACTCATAAATTGTTCGCCCTCTGTAACACTGATAGAGAGATATGCACAGCTGTTTGCTCCCTCAGGTATTAATACATACTCTGAGTTAATTAATAAGTAGAAAGTGATTTTATTAAATACAGAAAGTAGGATTTAAGTGGTTCCAAGTAGTAACAGACAGAATAAAGTAAGTTACCCAGCAAAATAAAATAAAATGCACAAATCTATGTCTAATTGCACTAAATACAGATAAGATCCTCATCAGTTCCAGAATGCTCTCTTTTACAGGCTAATCTCCTTTTAGCCTGGGTCCAGCAATCACTCACACCCCCTGTAGTTACTGTCCTTTGTTCCAGTTTCCTTCAAGTATCCTGGGTGGTGGAGAGGCCCCTTCTTTAGCCAGCTGAAGACCAAAATGGAGGGGTCTCCCACGGGTTTAAATAGACTGTCTCTTGTGGGTGGAGACCCCCTCCTCACCCTCTGTAGAATCCAGTCACAAAATGGAGATTCGGAACCACATGGGCAGGTCACATGACCATGCATGACCCAGGATTTGCAGGTAGCAGCCATTACCCACATGCTACCTTGAACGTCCTCAGGTAGACTTCTTATGTGGATTGGAGTCTTCCAAGCTCTTTTGTCTGTTAAGTGCTCCCTGGTTGAACACTTAATTTGCACATTCCTTTCCCAAGAAGTCATCAAATGTTCTAACTGAGGCTACCTAGAAATCAAGCAATTATATAGCCAATGTTCATAACTTTGAACACACAAATGGTAGGATGAACATAACCCGTAGATCATAACCTTTACATAGATATGTTACATGGCCTATGTAGCAAAACCCTGTTCCAGTTATATTATACATACATTTATGAGCCCCCCCCCCATAAAGCCTTATGGGGTACGCTGTCACAGGGGGTTGTCTCAGACTGTAACGGAATGTGGACCACACTGTAGCAGACTGTCTCTGACACTGTCCCCCATCCGGACCGTCCCTCCTCGCATAGGCAACCCCACTACAGCCTCGTGGCAACATCAGCAACTGCCAACATGGAAAAGTAGCCTCAGGAAGGTGTCTGGGTTTCTAACGGGCTGCAATACATTCAAGCTTTATATCAATTTGAGGAAAATGTACTCACGCTGGCTCCTTTTAGTCTCCATGTCCTCTCTCCCTCCCGCTGGGTCTGTCCCTCTCTCCTTCCCTGCACAGGCTGAGCTGCTGCTGCTGGGGTTCCCTTCACCCCCAGAAAGGCAGTTCAGGCTGCTCTCCCCCTTTTCCCCAGTGCAGGCTGGCACTGAGTTTAACATAGTCTGAGGAGATATCGCTGTGGCTGTCTCTGTGGGGTCTGACACCTGGTTTTGGTCCTGGGTGAGGGGTATCACTGTGTGGTGGGGCTGGAAGTTGTGAGGGTGGGTGACATACTGGACAGGGAGGCAGCACTTTAGGTTGTGGAGGCGGGCAGGGGGGTGTACACAGAGAAGCGAACAGCATTGGTGGTTGTGGAGGCAGGAAGCAGGGAGTTCATGGACAGGTGAGTAGAGCTGCTGAAATTCATTTTTTCTTCGTGATGGTTGGCATTTCACCAGTGAAAAGAACCATTGATCTTTGCTCCTCAGTTGTTTTAAACTCCCATCATATTTTGAACCTGTATCATTACTCTCCTTCCCTATTCCAGGCTGCCCTGATTCCAACAGCACGCTGGTTGCCAGTGTCTCCTCCATGCTCCCCACTCCTCCCTGACTGCTACACATTCCACATTGCCCCACACTCCACACAGCTATTCCTCTGCAGTGGGTGAGGTGCCTCCCGTTACACCTTCTCCATTGGCTGGAGGGAGATCAGTGACTGTGTCTCACCAATGAGAAATCTCACACACGGAGTGGCAAATGCAAAGGCACCTGGGTTGCTGCACAGGAACAACTAGCAAGATTGGGCAACTCTGGGACATATCATATAAACACCACTCATATTCAGGAGCCACTGGCAGCTGCCAGAAGCAGCCGGGCCATTGGAACACAGAAGTTAAACCCAGGATGCTGTGGGACCATTTGTGAGCCAGCTCTGTTAGTCATTAATAGCAAGGATTTCATGTGGTCAAGTCATTATTTTTCTCACCAAAAACAGTCATCCATGCAGTGCCTCAAAGGATCTCTCATCCTCATGAAATACACATCTACTGTAGATTTCCCAGGTGCCGTACTCATGAAAATAAAAAGTGCCTTCCGTAATCTCAGACACAAATGCCAGCAAAATGCCTCCAGCTGACTCCTGGGGACATGTTAATACAGGGGTTGGCAACCTTTCCGAAGTAGTGTGCCGAGTCTTCATTTATTCACTCTAATTTAAGGTTTCGCGTGCCAGTAATACATTTTAATGTTTTTTGAAGGTCTCTTTCTATAAGTCTATAATATATAACTCAACTATTGTTGTATTTAAAGTAAATAAGGTTTTCAAAATGTTTAAGAAGCTTCATTTAAAATTAAATTAAAATGCAGAGCCCCCCGGATCGGTGGCCAGGACCCGAGCAGTGTGAGTGCCACTGAAAATCAGCTCGCGAGCCGCCTTCGGCACGCGTGCCGTAGGTTGCCTACCCCTGTGTTAATAGATTCCCAGGCCAAAAAGGATGATTGTGATCATCTAGTCTGTATAACACAGGCCTGAGAATTTCCCCAAAATTATTCCTAGAGCAAATATTTTAGAGAAACATCCAAACCTTGATTTAAACTAGCTCAGTGATGAGGAATCCTCCAAGACCCTCGGTAAATTCTTCCAGTGATTAATTACTCTCACCATTTTAAAATGTACACCTTATTTCCAGGCAGAATTTCTTTAACTTCAACTTCCAGGCATTGGATCATGTTACACCTCTGTATACTAGGCTGAAAAGCCTATTATTAAATATTTGTTCCCGTGTAGGTACTTACAGACTGAGATTTTTTAGTCTATTTAGTTTACCAAAGATGGTTAAGGGGTGACTTGATAACAATCTATCACTATAAGGCAGGTTTTCTAATCTTCTAATAATACTTGGCCTCTTCAGTGTATCAACATCCATGTTTAATTTTAGGCACCAGAACTGGACACAGGATTCCAGAAGCAGTCGCACTAGTGAAAATACAGAGGTAAAATAACTTCTCTACCTCTGCTTGAGACTCCCCTGGTTATCATCCCAGGATCACATTGGCTCTTTTGGCCACAGGGTCACATGTTTAGCGAATTATCCCTTCATGCCCCCAAATCCTGTTCAGAGACACTGCACTTCCCATGAGAGTCCCCCATTATGTAAGCATAATCTACATGATCCTAGATGTAGGTATCTAGCTATATGTCTATATTAGAAAACATACTGTTTGCTTCAACCCAGTTTACCAACCAATCCAGATAGCTTTGAATCATGGAACTGTCCTCTTCATTATTTACCATCCCCAAATTTTTGAGTCATCTACAAACTTCATTAATATTCAGGCATGAGAAGGGTAAGCACCTGATTTGATGACACGTGTGTCTGTTTACAATTGTCAGTTTACACCTGAAACTTATGTCTCAGACAAAGCTGGGTGCCAGCAAGACACTGTTTCACCAAAAGACACAAGGGAAGTAACAGAGGTGCAGGCCTGTAGCCCTAAATACTAAGACCCTTGTGCCCTTCATGCCCATTCTGTTGAGCACAAAGTCATACCCCAGCATGAGAATGTCTGTTTCCATGGTGGAAACTTGTCTCCTTTCCAACATAGGAATTGCATCATAGATCACACCTATGGTCCATCTTGTCCAGTGTCCTCTCCCTGACAGTAACAGCCCCAGGTGCTGGAGAAAAAGGTGTAAGAAACCCAGCAGTGGGTGGATGGGAAGGGGGGGGTGATCTGTCCATCATGAGGCTGTCACCCTAATAACTCACAGCTAAAGACTGGCTCAGGCCCTGAAACACGTGTGTGCGTAGATGCTTTCCAAAATATTTATTTAGCTATAACTATTTTAACTGGATAATGTCACTATATCCATGTAAATGTCCAAACCCTTCCTGAGTCTTGCTTAGCTTATGGCCTCAACTACCTCTTGTGGAAATGAGTTCCTCAGTCTAATTAGTCATTTAGTGAAGAAAGCATCTTTTTTTATCTGTTTTGAATTTGCCACTTTTCAGTTTAACTGACTGTCCTCTTGATCTTCTGTTAGGAGATAAGGAGAACACATTCATGATCTACTCTCTACCAGTCAGCATTTTATATTATAGTATTTCATATCCCCTCTTATTCATCTCCTTTGTAAGGTAACAAGCCCAGTCTTTTAAATCTCTATCTGTATAACAGTTAGAATCATAGAAGATTAGGGTTGGAAGAGACCTCAGAAGGTATCTAGTCCAACCCCCTGCTCAAAGCAGGACAAACCCCAATTAAATCATCCCAGCCAGGACTTTGTCAAGCTGGGCCTTAAAAACCTCTAAGGATGGAGATTGCACCACCTCCCTAGGAAACCCATTCCAGTCCTTCACCACCCTCCTAGTGAAATAATGGTTCCTAATATCCAACCTAGACCTCCCCCACTGCAACTTGAGACCATTGCTTCTTGTTCTGTCATCTGCCGCCACTGAGAACAGCCGAGCTCCATCCTCATTGGAACCCCCCTTCAGGTAGTTGAAAACTGTTATCAAATCCCCCCTCATTCTTCTTTTCTGTAGACTAAATAAGACCAGTTCCCTCAGCCTCTCCTCGTAAGGCATGTGCCCCAACCCCCTTATCATTTTCATCGCCCTCCACTGGACTCTCTGCAATTTGTCCACATTCTTTCTGTACTGGGGGCCCCAAATATGGGTGCAATACTCCAGATGTGGCCTCACCAGTGCCGAATAGAGGGGAATAATCACTTCCCTCAATCTGCTAGCAATGCTTCTACTAATACAGCCCAATATGCCATTGGCCTTCTTGGCAACCAGGGAACACTGCTGACTCATATCCAGCTTCTCATCCACTGTAATCCCCAGGTCCTTTTCTGCAGAACTACTGCTTAGCCAGTCAGTCTCCAGCCTGTAGAAGTGTATGGGATTCTTCCATCCTAAGTGCAGGACTCTGCACTTGTCCTTGTTGAACCTCATCAGATTTCTTTTAGCCCAATCCTCCAATTTCTCTAGGACCCTATACCTACCTTCCAGTGTATCTACCTCTCCCCCAAGTTTAGAGTCATCCATTAACTTGCTGAGGGTGCAATTCATTCCATCATCCACATCATTAATGAAGTGGCCCCAGGACCAACCCCTGGTGCACTCCGTTTGATACCGGCTGTTTCTATGGGCCCTTGATCATTATCATTGCCTGTGCCTGAACCCCTCTAGTTCTACAATATCCTGTGTGAGAAGAGTGCCCAAAAGAGACCAGAGGAGGGTGAAATATTAACTGGCTGATCACATGGCATTGTATTTTTGGTATGATTCCCCATCCCCCCCTCCTGGATACCAATGTTTTGCTTAGTTTCTGTCCATGCTTGCGCTGTGAGTGGGGTTTCACAGAGCTGTGTACTATGTCCTGTCCTGAGTTCATACTGCTATATTAGAACCTAGTAAGGCGTTTGAGGAGTTCAAGCTTTTCCCTCCAATGGCCATACACGTTGCAATTTTTGACATTGAAGTTTATCTGCCATCACGCTGCCCATTCACCTGACTTGGTTAGTTCCCTCTGAGGATTCTCTGGACTTGACTATAACCGTAATAATCTGGTGCTATCTATCAATGTTGCCAACTCACTACTTACCCCCCCTTTCTAGTATTTACCATACTATTTGTTATCCAGTGTGTTACCCCCCTCACTGTGCTTCCCTCCCATCACAGGCACCTTGAGCATTTCTGAGTCCGATCGATGCGTCGACAACCTCATGGCATCTTTCAACCTCACCCCCTCTGACCCATCAAAATACATCCTAATCGGCATCCCTGGCCTGGAAGCTGCCCACTTCCTGATTTCCATCCCTTTCTTTTTGTTTTACATTATTGGCCTGTTGGGAAATTTCACACTTTTGTTTGTTGTATGGAAAGAGCAGACCCTGCACAAGCCGATGTACCTGCTGGTCTGCATGCTGGTGCTTACAGACATCGGCATGCCTACCTCTGTCGTGCCGAAGGCACTGTGTATATTTTGGTTCAATTTGAAAGGCATTACTGTGGGTGGCTGCCTCACCCAGATGTTCTTTCTTCATGCGGCTTCTGTGATGCACTCAGCTGTCCTCGTCACAATGGCCTTCGATCGCTACGTTGCCATATGTAACCCTCTGAGATACACCACCATCCTCACCAACACACAAATAGCTAAGCTAGGGCTAGTGGGTTTGATAAGAGCTGTTCTCTTCATTCTGCCCCTGCTCCTGAGCAGGCAGCCATTCTGTGCCAACCGCATTATCCCCCACACGTACTGCGACCACATGGCTGTGGTGAAGATGTCATGTGGGTACATTACATTCAACACGACGTATGGCTTGGTGATAGCGGTTGTAGTCAATGGATTAGACCTGATGCTCATTGCCATGTCCTACAGTCTGATCATCAGGGCTGTCCTCAGAATGTCCTCCAAGAAAGCTCACCAGAAAGCCCTCAACACCTGCACAGCTCACATCTGTGTGATACTGATTTCTTATACTCCCTCCCTCTTCTCCTCTCTGACACACCGGTTTGGTCAGGGCATCGCTCCGCATGTTCACATCATCTTGGCCAACCTCTATTTCCTCCTTGCCTCCATGCTCAACCCTATCATTTATGGAGTAAAAATGAAAGAACTTCATGACAAAGTGGGCAAATACATCTGCAGAAGGTGATTGCCTGGGGCCATTGACTTTAAAGCTGCATGACAAGAGGGGAAAGGATATATTCTCATTAATCAAGAGTGCTCTGTCCCAGTTTGCCTTAGTTCAGAATTGTGGAAGTTCACAGTCTGAGAAGTTCCTCGCACCTAACATCTTATCACTCCATGACCAAGCACTGCTCTCTCCGTTGCTGAGTTCCCTCTCTCTGACCGTCACCTGATCTCTTTCAGCGTCACCTGTCAGCCCCCACACCCTGTCACTCGGACTTTCAGTGACTTCCAGACCACCAGAAAATGCTGCAGATTTCTGATATAAGGTTGCTTTCCATTGGACCCTGTGTGAACAGGATTCTTGATCAGTTTGACAAACAGAAAATATGCTTTCAGATAGCCAAAGACAAAGAAAACAACTACAATGCTGAACTTCTTTAGCATATGTGAAGTGATCTGGTGAACAAAATTTATCTGATTTGTCTACATCCCATCCTTCAGGAGGCCTGGAGGATAAACCCAAGGTTTCAGTTGGAAAGTGCGAATACAGGAAAGCTCCTGCAGGATTTGAGGACATTCTACTAGAGCTTGTTGGTTAGAGTTGTGAAACCATGCGTTTTTGAGAACTGGACTGCTGTGTTAAACTATGACATCATCTTTAAGTGAAATTACTTACTGCTTGGACCTTTCAAAATACACAACGACCATTCCCATTGTCGAAGATGTCAAAAGTTGGTGTTGAGATTTCATGTTGGAGTTTGTGAAACAGAGATTGCCACCAAACGTCCAGGTTATTGAATCACTTGCAGTACTAAGTCCTTCTACTGCGTTCAGCTCGGCACAACCTATATAGTACCAGTGTTGGGGTTTTGAATGTGAGTATGATTTTCATCTCGCTTCGTTGTTAATGTGTATGAACTCCTGCTGGGACTTGTACATTTTTTTAAAAAATCCAATTTGTACTTAGGTATCTAACAAAAGATTTCATTTGTTACTTGATGTAGAGACAAAAATTGGAACAGTGGAGGGGTAGGTGGTGATAGTGGGGCTGGTTGCTGCTCTCCCTGCCAGTGGGAATGCCCAGAAACTCCCCCCTACACTTACATGTCCCTACTATGCTCATTATTTGGGCTGAGCGCATCCTCACTTGCAGGGCTTGCATCGACGCATGGAGAGCTGCACTGTGGGGCTCTATCCCACAGTGTATGAGCCGAGGGGAATGTTGGGTTGGGCTTGAAATGCCTCATGCGACCAAAACATTTATGTTAGTGGTTATAGCAACATGGCATTAGCCTCCCATGATGCACTTATTTCCCCCCCTTAATGGGCAGCAGATTTAAAACAAATAAAAGGAAGTTCTTCTTCACGCAGCGCACAGTCAACTTGTGGAACTCCTTGCCTGAGGAGGCTGTGAAGGCTAGGACTATAACAGGGTTTAAAAGAGAACTGGATAAATTCATGGAGGTTAAGTCCATTAATGGCTATTAGCCAGGATGGGTAAGGAATGGTGTCCCTAGCCTCTGTTTGTCAGAGGGTGGAGATGGACGGCNATCAAAATTTATCTGATTTGTCTACATCCCATCCTTCAGGAGGCCTGGAGGATAAACCCAAGGTTTCAGTTGGAAAGTGCGAATACAGGAAAGCTCCTGCAGGATTTGAGGACATTGTACTAGAGCTTGTTGGTTAGAGTTGTGAAACCGTGTGTTTTTGAGAACTGGACTGCTGTGTTAAACTATGACATCATCTCTAAGTGAAATTACTTACTGCTTGGACCTTTCAAAATACACAACGACCATTCCCATTGTCGAAGATGTCAAAAGTTGGTGTTGAGATTCCATGTTGGAGTTTGTGAAACAGAGATTGCCACCAAACGTCCAGGTTATTGAATCACTTGCAGTACTAAGTCCTTCTACTGCGTTCAGCTCGGCACAACCTATATAGTACCAGTGTTGGGGTTTTGAATGTGAGTATGATTTTCATCTCGCTTCGTTGTTAATGTGTATGAACTCCTGCTGGGACTTGTACATTTAAAAAAAATCCAATTTGTACTTAGGTATCCAACAAAATATTTCATTTGTTACTCGATGGAGAGACAAAAGTTGGAACAGTGGAGGGGTAGGTGGTGATAGTGGGGCTGGTTGCTGCTCTCCCTGCCAGTGGGAATGCCCAGAAACTCCCCCCTACACTTACATGTCCCTACTATGCTCATTATTTGGGCTGAGTGCATCCTCACTTGCAGGGCTTGCATCGACGCATGGAGAGCTGCACTGTGGGGCTCTATCCCACAGTGTATGAGCCGAGGGGAATGTTGGGTTGGGCTTGAAATGCCTCATGCGACCAAAACATTTATGTTAGTGGTTATAGCAACATGGCATTAGCCTCCCATGATGCACTTATTTCCCCCCCTTAATGGGCAGCAGATTTAAAACAAATAAAAGGAAGTTCTTCTTCACACAGCGCACAGTCAACTTGTGGAACTCCTTGCCTGAGGAGGCTGTGAAGGCTAGGACTATAACAGGGTTTAAAAGAGAACTGGATAAATTCATGGAGGTTAAGTCCATTAATGGCTATTAGCCAGGATGGGTAAGAATGGTGTCCCTAGCCTCTGTTCGTCAGAGGATGGTGATGGACGGCAGGAGAGAGATCACTTGATCATTGACTGTTAGGTTCACTCCCTCTGGGGCACCTGGCATTGGTCACTTTCAGTAGACAGGATACTGGGCTGGATGGACCTTTGGTCTGGCCCAGTATGGCCCTTCTTATGTTCTCCCTGAAATCAATGGCAAACAAGCCTGGCTTACCTGTGCAGATGCCACAGCATGGCAAGCACGGATCATGCTCAGCTGTACACTTTTGTTGTGAGCATTACGAACACCTTATGCTTTAACCTGCAGTATTTGCTCAGCTGAAGCAGCAGCCGCCACAAAGAACAATGTGATGCCAGGCAAGCAACCCTGAGAGGCTCTCCATCTTAATCAAACAAGAAATGAAAATTCACAAGTCCCCTGGGCTTTAACAGGAGTGCAGCTGTTTCCTATGTACCTGGCTGATGTGCAGTGGAGTAGGAAGTGCTCTCCAGGGCGGTCACAGCAGAGCATTGTGGGACACCCCCTGGAAGCCAATTCATTCGAATCCCACAGTGCAGTGTCTACACTATCCCCCTGTCGACCCATCAATGTCAAATAAAGTATTAACTCGACTTAACACAGCATCTGTTGACATAACTGTGTCGTGTACCCAGCCCTGAGTGGCACAAAGTCGAAAGAAGAACAGAAAGTGAACTAGGCAATAATTAAAGTGCTGGGTCTCCGTCTTTCTCATTTACATCAGAATATTACAAGACATTTTCATTTTTAGAGTACACTCAGTAGGCACAGGCTGTTTTCTATGTTCCTTGCAGACACTTTTCCAGTGGCTCGACAGACTCTGCATTCATTGAAAACTAAGAAAGAGACTAGAAAAGCATAGGAAAAAAAGCTTCGGAAATATATACTGTGACGTTGTGCAGTCTATATGATTTTGTAAAAACATGATAATAAGTGAATATAATGTAATTGGAATATGCTTCATGCAAAAGGTCTCTTGTAAGGTATCATTACAAAGCTTATAATCTACTGAGTGATCATCCTATTTGTATAAATGTACCACTCTTGTATCTAAAACTAGAAATATAAAATATAACTCTGAGGGCCTATTGTAATTATGCAAAGTGTGGGCCATTAATGGTGGTTTGGAATCTTGATGACTCCCATTAACCAGAGCCATTGTCTGCAGATGGCTGTATTTACCTGTGAGTCTTCCTGTATATGTGTGTGCTGGCAAGTGAGTAATGAAGCCTTGCAGTGACATGTGATCATGTCACCTGAACTGGAATCCATCTTTAACCTGGTGCTTTTCCAGTGAGGGGTGGGGGAACCCAGAGGGACAAAGGATTCCCGCCTTATGCAAAAGATATATAAAGGGGTGGAAGAGAACAGAGGGGGAGAGGAGCCATCATGAAGAATCCCCTAGCTATCACCTGAGCTGGAACAAGAGCTGTACCAGGGGAAAGAATTGTGCCCAGGCCTGGAAGGTGTCCAGTCTGAGAAAAAACTTACTGAAGCATCTCTGAGGGTGAGATTATCTGTATTCAGTTTGATTAGACATAGATTTGCGCATTTTATTTTATTTTGCTTGGTAACTTACTTTGTTCTGTCTGTTACTACTTGAAATCACTTAAATCCTATTTTCTGTATTTAAATAAAATCACTTTCTACTTATTAATTAACTCAGAGTATGTATTAATACCTGGGGGAGCAAACAGCTGTGCATATCTCTCTATCAGTGTTATAGAGGGCGAACAATTTATGAGTTTACCCTGTATAAGCTTTATACAGGGCAAAACGGACTTATTTGGGTTTAGACCCCATTGGGAATTGGGCATCTGAGTGCTAAAGGCAAGGACACTTCTGTGAGCTGTTTTCAGGTAAACCTGCAGCTTTGGGACAGGTGGTTCAGACTCTGGGTCTGTGTCTGGAGCAGACGGGTGTGACTGGCTTCAGCAAGACAGGGAGCTGGAGCCACCGAGCTGGCAGGGAGAACAGGAACAGAAGTAGCCTTTGCACATCAGTCTGGCAGCTCCCAAGGGGGTTTCTGTGATCCAACCCATCACATATACCATCTGCCATAGAAAAACACTGCTCTGAAAAGTGGCATTTTTTCAAACAGCCAAAGAAGTGGGCTGTATAGTAGCTCAGTTGTCAAATTCACACAAGAGGGCGCTAGATGAAACCAGCGTCTATCCTGCAAGAATCACCAATGTACTGCTTTCCCTGGCTGAGCAAGGAGTAGCACTGCAAGGGCAGGATGAGGGAGAAGAATCAGCAAACTGTGGAAACTTGCTGGAATTATGGAATTTCTTCCACAATATGATGAAGCCTTCACACACACACACACACACACACACACACACACACACACACACACTAAAATTAAAATTAAATTTAAAGCTGATACATTAGATTTGGTTGTAGTTGAGGCCTTCCAAATAAACTGGACAGCAACACTATTTTTTCACACACCAGAGGGCTTCTTTACCTTCTTTTCACAGCCTGGCACAAACCATGCTCACTTAGAGGGTCAGAGGACCCTTGGAGTGAACCTGGAATTGTCTAGTTTAAGTGACACGAGATGGGGATGCAGATGGGAAAATGCAGCTGCTGTAAAAAGCTCCATGAGAGCACTTCTCAGCAGTTTGTTGGGACTGTCAGAGCCTCCCTAATGGAGATTTATTGAAGCGTTCAGTTTGTTGAAGAATGGGCAGAAAATAGATTTTTATGTGATCGAGGGGAGGAAGAACTCTATTAATGGGCTTACAATCTACAGATCCCTGTGCAGGGCAAGAGAGTATAATTTGGGTTTATACTCCAGTGTGGGGTCTGAGTCTAGGGAGCTGGGAAATTGGCTGATCTCTGTTGTTTGTACTTCGGTGGCTTAGGTAAGCTGTCGGGTAGCTCAGCTTCGGTGTGTGGTGCCATCTGGGGTTATGTTGGGAGATAACGGGGTCTCGAGATGAAGAATCACCAGCAATGCAGTGTGAAAAAAGGCCAACCCAGATGGGTGGTTAGAGGGGTGCAGCAGTTCCCACGGCTCCCAGTGTGAACCTCGCAGCTGACAATCCATCACACTCATATCCTCCGGAGCCGAAATTAGGGCCCCAGGCACCTGTGGCAGAAGCATAAGGGAGGGAATGTACCCCGAACAAAAGATCCAGATATAGCAGTTGTTTGATTCCTTTACCACTGTGTTCTCACCCCAGCAGGGCACGCCTGACTAGGATACCACCGTAGAGAAATGGCCCCAGGGCAACACATCAGTCAAATTCCATGTCTGTTTTCTCATAGAATGTGGGATACCATGTGAGATGAACTGCAGGTCATTTTTGCCCTGAGAGTCGTGAAGGAATCTCACAATGAGCGGAGAATTCCCAATGGACTACTTCTGACCCAGGATAGCACAACCCGTTTCTGCATCAATTTCTGAAAGATCAACGCAGTTTTAGCATTTGATGCTTCCCTGATGCAGACAATAGATGAACACTTAGAAGAGTTTCAGCTGCCAAATATATATCCACTTTAGACCTCACAAAGAGATACGGGCAAATACCTGTGATGCCAGAATCCTGGGAGAAGAAAGCCTTTTCACACCCTTTGGCTTTCATCAATTCAGGATCACATCATTTGGCCTAGACAGAGTGGCACTGACTTTTCACAGACTAATGGATGGGATATTACAATTACATGGGCGGTATGCAGCGTGTACGCTGATACAATCTATTAAACATAGGTTTTGGTCCCGTATGTTGTGGCAGTATTGTCACACATAGTGCAGTTGGCAATACATTACACAGCCTTATTATCGGCCAATCATTCTCCGCTCCCGGGGGAGGCTCTCAAGCTGAAGTTCTCCAGGATCTATTTTCTGCTCTTCCCACTGTTCACAAGTCTAGGGAATTATCCAGGAATCCTGGGCAACTGGAGAGTCTGCAGGGACTGTTCAGTTGAATCATAAAGGTCGCTGTCTGGGACACCGAGTGTCAGGCATGTGAGATTCATACACTGATTAGCACCCTCTGTTGAACAGGATTTTGGTAAGTTGTTTATTTCTATATTAAAATTAGTGCTAAGGGCTTAGGAAAAGTTCCAGGTTCAAATCAGGGACCATCTGAGCAGGAATTGACCTGCACGGTGACGTGAAATGTTTAGTAGTGTCAGAAACATCAGTGGATTTATCTGGTAAAATTGGAACTACAGAAGTATTGGAAATAGTTAGGACGGATATTTTTTTAAGGACAGTTCCTTGTGTCTTACTGCGTCCTATCTGTCGCAGTAGCTTCCTTTTTTTCTTTTTTTAGTTTATGTGGATTATCCTCTGATTCGCTCAAGATTTCCAATTCAGTAACTTCACTGACCTCTTGGGAACTACAGATAACGTCTCTGCAGTGGGTATCTGTGTTGCCAGGGGGTTCACAAGAAGAATGGGTGGCACACTGGCCAGATCCTGCTCTCACATTCTGCCTTCACTGCGTCACTCCAGATTGACACAGGCCTTCCTGAGAACAAAATAAGAACGTAATATCAACATAGGGGGCTCTTTCAGCACCCTAACAAAATAGCTCTTTCTGGAGCAGGACTGTGGCCGGGCAGGGGTAAACCCACTTGAATGCCCTGCTAAAATGCCGGCTAAGCCCTGCTTTCTGGTATGGAGGCCAGGGGCGGGGGCCCAGGCAGTCAGCAGAGAGCCCAGCTGCAGGCCCTAACGAGATCTGCCTCACTGCTATGAGTTAAGTAGTGACAGCTGGGCTGAGGAGGAGGAGGGCTATAAAAGCCCTGAAGAAAGCTCAGGAGGGGGATAGGAGGCTTACGGCGCTGTCTCCTCACCAGAGGAAAGAAGCCTCATGGGCTGGGAGACCCTGGGAAGGGGCTGACTGGGGATAGTTGTTGGGGGGAAAAGAGGGGACAAAACTGTTGCACTGTAAATAAAGACAAGGGTGAGGCACCGAAGAAGGTGTGGAGACTCTTTATTTAACCAGCCAACACAGGCACAGGCACGAGAGAGTGGAAACCTGTGCGGACCCTGTGACAAGGACTCAAAGCTGTGATTTTCACAGCTGGGAACCGAAAGTTAAACACTAACTGTGGAAATATTGATCTAATTGAGATCAATGGCAAAACTCCCCACATGGCCAGGAGCTCACCCTAAATCCACCTGTGGGGACTTAAATAAGTGGCCTGATTTACGCCAGCCAAGAGGCTCCAGTGACTTCAAATGGATTCGTCCTGTGGCGTCTAAGGATGGGTGAGCTCATTTGGACCAAAGAAGAACTATCAGAGTTCCTGAAATCTCACTCAGAGGTTCAGAGGTTCAGATCAATCAGGATAACATTTTTTTAGGACGGGAGAGGGTTCTGCTCTCTCTCTGTCCCTGCATCTCTGGTTCAAGAACCCCCAAAAGGCAGTAAAAATAAAAGCATGTTTCTGCCTTAGGGGAAACCAGGTGGTGTTAGAAATCTAACCCTCGGGAGGTTCAGGAACACACAGTTTATGAAGAGGATTTGGGACGTGTACTATTCAGATCACAGTGGCGCGGAAACCAGGTGAAATTGGGAATGAACGTCCTGTGTAATGCACAGACCAAAGAGGCATCACAAGTCCTTGTAGGACCAGGGTGAGCGTCTCAGACTGTAACATAACGTAGACCACATTGTGCCAGATTGTGTCTGACACCATCCCCCATCTCGACCATCCCTCCTCCCATGAGCAGTCCCACTATATCCTTGTGGTAATGCCAGCAATTGCCAACATGGAAAAGCAACCTTGGGAAGGGGTGTCTGGATTTCTAGCGGGCTGCAATGCATTAAGGCTTTGTGTCATTTTGAGGAAGAGTTACTCACGCTGGGTACTTTTAGTTTCCACATCCTCTCTCCCTCCAGCCGGGTCTGTCCCTCTCTCCTTCCTGACACACGCTGAGCTCCTGCTGGGGTTCCCTTAGCCCCCATAAAGGCAGTTCAGGCTAATCTTAACCCCTTTTCCTGGGTGCAGGCAGACACTGAGTTTAACCTATTCTGAGGAGATATTTCTGTGACCTGCCTCTGTGAGGTCTTGCTCCTGTTTTTGGTTTTGGGTGAGGGGTAGCACTGTGTGCCAGGCCTGGAAGTGGTGAGGGGTTGGAGACCTACATGGGCAAGTAGCCAGCACTGGGGGTTATGGAGGAAGGAAGCGGGGTGTACATGGGCAGGTGGGCAGTGCTGAGGGTCGTGGAGGCAAGCAGGGTGTGTACACAGAAAATCAGGAAGCATTGAGGGTTGTGGGGACAGGCAGCGGGAATACAGGGACAGACAAGCAGAGCTGGGTGTGCTGGGGACAGGGAGTGCTATATACATGCCATGTGAGCAGTGCTGCTGAAATTAATTTTTTCTTTGTAATTGTTGGCCCAAGGCCAATGCTGGGAACTTTCCTGGCCCTGAGTGCATTTGTGCTGGTCTATGGATCTCTTTGACCTGGCGAGCCACAGAACTGCAGCCTGGGTGTCACAATGTTTATTCCGTTTTATTTCCAGCTTTTGTTGTTGTTATGTAACTTCAGGCATTACACCGGCAGAAAGAACCATTGACCTTTGTGTGACACTGCACCCCCTATTCCTCATAGTGATGTTATTATGATGTGATTATAGCAATTTTATGATACATTTCATGTAAGCTGTGTCATGTAAGATTCATTGGAAAAGTTATGATGTTCTTAATTTGATTATTCTATTTGTATGCATGTATCATTTGTGTAGCTGAAGTCATGAATATTGACTACGTATCTGTTTTTCAATTGTAGTTACTCCTGGGTAATGCCCACTAGGCAAGATGCATTCAGTCTAGGTAGCTGGTTGCGAAGGGCCTATTCAGGGAAATGAGCCAACAGGGAAGACAATAGGCCGGTGAGATATATCACACATGAGTGGCAAATGCCAAGGCAGGCACCTTTACAGCCTGTGATGGTTGCAAGTAATGCAGTTCTCAGAGTTGGTTCTGGATACAGTTAAAGCCCAGGAAGGGAATGGTCCTAAATTTGTGTCTGCTAGGAAGAATGACACTGTGACTGGGTTGCATACAGTTAGTGTCGTGACAAAATCCCAGAGACCAAACAATGCTGGTGCTTTTATTTTGCCTGTTGCTGGGGTGTTACTGGGAAAGGGTGTACCAACCCTGTCTGATTAGATTGATATCCTAGCCCGGGCACAAAGAGAGCATGAAGGTGATTTGACTATGTTGCCCACTGACACTGTGGAAACTTGTAACAAGGAGGAAATGATTCCTAAGCCTACTGAGCCTGACAACTTGCATGTTGCCAGTGACTGTGAGGATAGTTGCAGAGGGAAAGAGAGTACCTCTAACCTTTTCTCTAGTGAGTCTATGAGCTTGCCTGAAAGGAGTGTAAAAATCATCCTGTTGGGCCAGAAATGATTCTGAATGTGAGTGAGACCCGGAAAGAGTCTGTTGTTGCTCAGGAACATGTTCCTTTAGAGCAAGCCCTAGGTGAAGAGGGTAAGGGCAGAATTTCTGTGAGGGGTGAATTGTTGCTTAGAGAAGCTCCTAGGGAAAGGAATCCTCGTGGTAATCTGTGCAAGCAGTTTGCTACAGCTGAAGGGTGTGGAAGTGATTTAATCAAGGAAGTTTCAGTTCCAATAGCCAGAAATTTTCTGCTAAGAATCAATTCATTAACTTTGCTTTGAAAAGATCCAGTGTGGCTAGCTCTGAGAAGGCTTCAGATAAAATGAGAATAGTTGGGGAATTTGGCCAGCCCTATAACCAAGTGGCTGTGCTTGACCAGTTTGTTGGGAAGACAATGTTGTTGGGACAGGAATATCTCCATGTAGGTTCTGCGTGTGAACAGTCTGTGTCTCAGGTTCAGAGGGAAGTCTGCAGAGCAGAAGAGCTGTGTAGTTAATCTCTGGAGAATGCACGGGATGGCAGTTGCGCTCTCATCTCTAGACCAGGGGTGGCCAACCTGTGGCTCCGGAGCTGCATACGGCTCTTCAGAAGTTAATGTGTGGCTCCTTGCATAGGAGCTGACTCTGGGGCTGGAGCTACAGGTTCCAAATTTCCACTGCTCAACCCCAGGCCTTGCTCCCACTCCATCCCTTACCCCAAAGCCCCCACCCCTTCCTTCCCCCTCCCCTGAGCCTACTGCACCCTTGCTCCTCCCCCCTCCATCCCAGATCCTCCTGTACACTGCGAAACAGCTGATCGCAGTGGGCAGGAGGCACGGGGAGGGAGGGGGAGGTGCTGATTTGCAGGGGTGCTGGCAGGCAGGAGGTGCTGGGGTGGGGGGTCAGATGGGGGCTCCTGATGTATTACTGTGGCTCTTTGGCAATGTACATTGGTAAATTCTGGCTCCTTCTCAGGCTCAGGTTGGCAACCCCTGCTCTAGACACTTTGTATATGAATTGTAGTCTCTCAGTGGAATCAGACTACATCTGATTCCATGTGTAAGTAGAGGTTGGTAATGAAGGGACAACAAAACCTTGCATCTAACATGATAGTAAAAATGGATGGTATCTCTTTAAGACAGAGTCCAGAACCCAGGATGTGGAGCTCTTTGGATGCACTTAGGGATGTTTGTGTCATCCCTTCCACATCAATTTTGCGTTGGCGGTGTGGTGTTATGAGTGTAATATAATATCTCATTGAAAGGTGACACAGGGCCAGAAAGAGTTAATTAACTCACAGACTGACATTACCCATTGCGAAATTTTAAAGAGTTGTTTAGGAAGGTATGTAAATGAATAGAGCTTTGAAATGCAGCCTGCATTTTTAGAGACAGAAGGGCAGATGTTTGCTCAGGTCTTGTGATGTAAGAAAACAGCTATTATTGTCTATTATTATGGCTTTGATTTAAAGATCAAAAAAGGAGTATTAACATTTAGGAAGACACTTGAATGAAATAGTATTATTTTCTATATGTCTCTTTGAAGGTTATGGTAACATGTATCTGAACCCTTTCGTGGATAATTACCTTATACTAATTGCCCTGCTGTTTGGGGGACAGAAAGTTAAGCCTATTGTTTTCTCAGGCCAAGAGGCTGCTGGAAATGTATAAAAACCCTGGGTTACAATCCTTCTTCATTTCATATCTGCTTTGGGTTTCAAGAAGGAGAAACCCTAAGCCATAAGAATTGAGATCCCCAGTCAGTGACTGGTGTCACCCTCAATATGGGCCAGTGTTTTCCCCAGGAATTGAAATTGGGGGGTGTTCAAATTCACAGGGGGATGGGTTCAGGGCCGATGGGGGGTGAGACCCTGAGCGTGAAGCTGGGCTGTATGGCACCAGAGTAAAAATGTTTCATCACCATTTTATTAGATTTAACTCATGTTTTAAAATCATCACACAAATTAAAGTTGGCTATTCAAGCCTTCTATGAAGCATTAGGGTTGTTTGCTAGAGGATTATCTGCTGCTTGAAGTCACCAAATCAGGATTTGGGGACTTCAACAGCTGAGTCAAGGGTGAGAATTATTTCGGGGTGGGTGGGTCAACTTTTGTGGCCTGCATCATGCAGGAGGTCAGACTAGATGATCATAATGGTCCCTTCTGATCTCAAGTTCTATGATTCTATGATTCTATGATTACATCAACATCCTTCTTGGTTTCTTGTTATAATTTTGCACAATTCTGTTAATGAACTTCTTGAATGCAATGTGTTCATCTTTGGTGGCTTCTCGTGTGTCCGGTACTTCCATTCCTTCATTTGATATGCTCATTAGTTCATTCATGTGATCAGGCAGAAGGCGACTTCTTTCAGAACACAAAATTCTATTCAAGAATGAAAAAGAACACTCAATGGTAACTGTTGTGACTGGGAGTAGCAAAAGATGAATTCCTACTTCTTTCATCCCAGGAAACATAGCACAAAGATCGGGTCGAGCAACTAGTGATGATAAAAAAGATGTTGAAATCAAATCTTCATTCATTCATCGTATGATATTCCACTCTGTGTTCAAATTCTCTATTCTGTCCTGAGCACATGGCAGCCCCATTGCTGGTAGTGCCTCACTCCAGTCAACTGTTGGTGTTTTATAGGACAGGGATCTGTAAAAGCTATGTAGAGGTTGAGTAGAATCTAGAAGTCGCTGTTGTAGATTTTTAAGAATCAAGTCTGTACTTTTTCAGTTGTCTTAACAAACACTTCTTGTCCTCGTCACTTAAGGATTCAATATAAATGCCTTCATTAGTCAACTTCTGGACTGAAGTCTTTGCTTCTTCCAGTACTTTTTCAGTGGATAGCTCTCTGATTGACCCAAATATAGCTTGTATTGCTGGACAAAGATCTACTACTGCTGTAGCAGAGGCCTGGATGGCATTGTGTAATGACCCAAGTGATTTCAACAGTAGACTTAACAAGAGAGAGAGAATGGCAATAGTCTTCTCTGAATGTAACAACAAAAGTAATCCACCAGCCTCACTACTTAGATCCATCCCATCTTGGTAGATACTTTCCAAAGGCAGTATCATAGAATCATAGAACTTAAGATCAGAAGGGACCATTATGATCATCTAGTCTGACCTCCTGCATGATGCAGGCCACAAGAGTTGACCCACCCACTCCTGAAATAACTCTCACCCTTGACTCAGCTGTTGAAGTCCCCAAATCATGATTTGACGACTTCAAGCAGCAGATAATCCTCTAGCAAGCGACCCCTGCCCCATGCTGCGGAGGAAGGCGAAAAACCTCCAGGGCCTCTGCCAATCTACCCTGGAGGAAAATTCCTTCCCGACCCCAAATATGGCGATCAGCTGAACCCCGAGCATGCGGCCAAGATTCTCCATCCAGACACTTAGGAAAAGACTTTCAATATCCCAACATTTATCATCGGTNGAAGTCGCTGTTGTAGATTTTTAAGAATCAAGTCTGTACTTTTTCAGTTGTCTTAACAAACACTTCTTGTCCTCGTCACTTAAGGATTCAATATAAATGCCTTCATTAGTCAACTTCTGGACTGAAGTCTTTGCTTCTTCCAGTACTTTTTCAGTGGATAGCTCTCTGATTGACCCAAATATAGCTTGTATTGCTGGACAAAGATCTACTACTGCTGTAGCAGAGGCCTGGATGGCATTGTGTAATGACCCAAGTGATTTCAACAGTAGACTTAACAAGAGAGAGAGAATGGCAATAGTCTTCTCTGAATGTAACAACAAAAGTAATCCACCAGCCTC
>QXTE01000812.1:37347-63261 GCA_003942145.1 Platysternon megacephalum
TCTTAACAGCCTCATTAAGTACTTCTAAAATTGTCTTTGAAAGTGGGCTTATAAGGCTTTCTACATGTTGATGCACTCCAGAGATGTGTTTTGCAACCTTTTCACTTAGTTTGTCAGCATTGGCTTGGCTGATCAGTCTGACAAACCAAGCACCTTCACTTTTACCAATGATAGCATTGGAAAGCTTTCCTTCTTCGTAAGCTTTTTTGCAAGAGGTGCATCAGTAGCCACCTTTTGTAACTTCAATAAATGGGAACACTTTGACCGACAAACATCGGGAACTGCCTTTAGGTTTTGGAGACACTGTTTTTTCAGTAGGTAGCTGTATTTCTGCTTTGGGTGGGTTGGATGTAGATACACCACTTGAACATTCAGATGATATGTTGATATATTCTTGGTTCTTGGTGTGTTCTTCACCTTGGTTGGTTTTTGAGGCCTTTGAGTGGAAAAATTGGTGCATTGTTTTTTGTCTATTCATTTTCACTTTGACCTGCAACATATAAAAGAGATCATAGAATCATAGAATATCAGGGTTGGAAGGGACCTCAGGAGATCATCTAGTCCAACCCCCTGCTCAAAGCAGGACCTAATCCCAACTAAATCATCCCAGCCAGGGCTTTGTCAAGCATGACCTTAAAAACCTCTAAGGAAGTGAGATTCCACAACCTCCCTACGTAACCCATTTCAGTGCATCACCACCCTCCTAGTGAAAAAGTTTTTCCTAATATCCAACCTAAACCTCCCCCACTGCAACTTGAGACCATTACTCCTTGTTCTGTCATCTGCCACAACTGAGAACATTCTAGATCCATCCTCTATGGAACCCCCTTTCAGGTAGTTGAAAGCAGCTATCAAATCCCCCCTCATTCTTCTCTTCTGCAGACTAAACAATCCCAGTTCCCTCAGCCTCTCCTCATTTAGTTGGGATTAGGTCCTGCTTTGAGCAGGGGGTTGGACTAGATGACCTCCTGAGGTCCCTTCCAACCCTGATATTCTATGATTCTATGATTCTATGATTCTATAACTCATGTGCTCCAGCCTCCTAATAATTTTTGTTGCCCTCCGCTGGACTCTTTCCAATTTTTCCACATCCTTCTTGTACTGTGGGGTCCAAAACTGGACACAGTACTCCAGGTGAGGCCTCACCAATGTCGAATAGAGGGGAACGATCACGTCCCTCGATCTGCTGGCAATGCCCCTACTTATACAGCCCAAAATGCCGTTAGCCTTCTTGGCAACAAGGGCACACTGTTGACTTATATCCAGCTTCTCGTCCACCGTAACCCCCAGGTCCTTTTCTGCAGTACTGCTGCCTAGCCACTCAGTCCCTAGTCTGTAACAGTGCATGGGATTCTTCCGTCCTAAGTGCAGGACTCTGCACTTGTCCTTGTTGAACCTCATCAGGTTTCTTTTGGCCCAATCCTCTAATTTGTCTAGGTCCCTCTGTATCCTATCCCTACCCTCCAGCGTATCTACCACTCCTCCCAGTTTAGTGTCATCTGCAAATTTGCTGAGAGTGCAGTCCACGCCATCCTCCAGATCATTAATGAAGATATTGAACAAAACCGGCCCCAGGACCGACCCTTGGGGCACTCCNATGGCTCTGCAATCACATCCGCCAACTCCTTTAGCACCCTCGGATGCAGCGCATCCGGCCCCATGGACTTGTGCTCGTCCAGTTTTTCTAAATAGTCCCGAACCACTTCTTTCTCCACAGAGGGCTGGTCACCTTCTCCCCATACTGTGCTGCCCAGTGCAGCAGTCTGGGAGCTGACCTTGTTCGTGAAGACAGAGGCAAAAAAAGCATTGAGTACATTAGCTTTTTCCACATCCTCGGTCACTAGGTTGCCTCCCTCATTCAGTAAGGGGCCCACACTTTCCTTGACTTTCTTCTTGTTGCTAACATACCTGAAGAAACCCTTCTTGTTACTCTTAACATCTCTTGCTAGCTGCAACTCCAAGTGTGATTTGGCCTTCCTGATTTCACTCCTGCATGCCTGAGCAATATTTTTATACTCCTCCCTGGTCATTTGTCCAATCTTCCACTTCTTGTAAGCTTCTTTTTTGCGTTTAAGATCAGCAAGGATTTCACTGTTTAGCCAAGCTGGTCGCCTGCCATATTTACTATTCTTTCTACACATCGGGATGTTTTTTTCCTGCAACCTCAATAAGGATTCTTTAAAATACAGCCAGCTCTCCTGGACTCCTTTCCCCCTCATGTTGTTCTCCCAGGGGATCCTGCCCATCAGTTCCCTGAGGGAGTCAAAGTCTGAATATGAATATGAGATATGAATAAATTAAATGTTTTGTTAGGATAATGCAAATTTAACATAAGGGTAATGAAAATTACACCATGTGACGGAGCAGGGAGTGGGGAGGATTGACCTGGGAATGGTGCATGGGAGTTTTACTGGTACTGTCTGCATTGGTGATGGGATATCAGGGTGTGACTTCACTTGAGAGATGGTACCTGAGCACGTAACCTGAGCCAGGAGGGGGTTAGGGCGAGGTGACACCTTCTGCCTGGGAAACTGGAGAAAAGCTGGAGTAGGAGCCAGGCTGTGTGGCTGGAGGAGACTGCTGGAGGGGGTTTCAGTTTGGAGCTGGCTGGGGAAATGGAGGGGTCTATGCTCCCTGTCTCCCAAAGATGGACCTGACTGAGGGCGTCCTGTTGTCTGTACCTACAAGCTCTTTTTTGGACTGTCTTCCTGTCCTCTAATAAACCTTCTGTTTTACTGGCTGGCTGAGAGTCATGGTGAATCGCAGGAAGTGGGAGCTGCAGGGCCCTGACTCCCAAATGATCCGTGACAACCAGTCATTCCCTTCAGGAGTGGTGCTGGTGGCGATACTGGAAAACTGGAGTGTCTAAGGGAATTGCTTGTGTGACTTACGGTTAGCCAGTGGGGTAAAACCAAAGTCCTCTCTGGTTGGTTGATTTGGCATGCCTTAATCATAGAATCATAGAATCATAGAATCTCAGGGTTGGAAGGGACCTCAGGAGGTCATCTAGTCCAACCCCCTGCTCAAAGCAGGACCAAACCCAACTAAATCAGCCCAGCCAGGGCTCTGTCAAGCCTGACCTTAAAAACCTCTAAGGAAGGAGATTCCACTACCTCCCTAGGTAACCCATTCCAGTTCTTCACCACCCTACTAGTGAAAAAGTTTTTCCTAATGTCCAACCTAAACCTCCCCCTCTGCAACTTGAGACCATTACTCCTTGTTCTGTCATCTTCTATCACTGAGAACAGTCTAGATCCATCCTCTTTGGAACCCCCTTTCAGGTAGTTGAAAGCAGCTATCAAATCGCCCCTCATTCTTCTCTTCTGCAGACTAAACAATCCCAGTTCCCTCAGCCTCTCCTCGTAAGTCATGTGCTCCAGCCCCCTAATCATTTTTGTTGCCCTCCGCTGGACTCTCTCCAATTTATCCACATCCTTCTTGTAGTGTGGGGCCCAAAACTGGACACAGTACTCCAAATGAGGCCTCACCAGTGCTGAGTAGAGGGGAATGATCACATCCCTCGATCTGCTGGAAATGCCCCTACTTATACAACCCAAAATGCCATTAGCCTTCTTGGCAACAAGGGCACACTGTTGACTCATATTCAGCTTTTCGTCCACCGTAACCCCTAGGTCCTTTTCTGCAGAACTGCTGCCCAGCCATTCGGTCCCTAGTCTATAGCAGTGCATGGGATTCTTTCGTCCTAAATGCAGGACTCTGCACTTGTCCTTGTTGAACCTCATCATATTTCTTTTGGCCCAATCCTCTAATTTGTCTAGGTCCCTCTGTATCCTATCCCTACCCTCCAGCGTATCAACCACTCCTCCCAGTTTAGTGTCATCTGCAAACTTGCTAAGGGTGCAGTCCACACCATCTTCCAGATCGTTAATGAAGATATTGAATAAAACCGGCCCCAGCACCGACCCTTGGGGCACTCCACTTGATACCGGCTGCCAACTAGACAAGGAACCATTGATCACTACCCGTTGAGCCCGACCATCTAGCCAGTTTTCTATCCACCTTACCGTCCATTCATCCAGCCCATACTTCTTTAACTTGCTGGCAAGAATACTGTGGGAGACTGTATCAAAAGCTTTGCTAAAGTCCAGAAATAGCACATCCACTGCTTTCCCCTCATCCACAGAGCCGGTTATCTTATCATAGAAGGCAATTAGGTTAGTCAGGCATGACTTGCCCTTGGTGAATCCATGCTGACTGTTCCTGATCACTTTCCCCTCCTTTAAGTGGTTCAGGATTGATTCCTTGAGGACCTGTTCCATGATTTTTCCAGGGACTGAGGTGAGACTAACTGGCCTGTAGTTCCCTGGATCTTCCTTCTTCCCTTTCTTAAAGATGGGCACTACATTAGCTTTTTTCCAGTCGTCCGGGACCTCCCCCGATCGCCATGATTTTTCAAAGATAATGGCCAATGGCTCCGCAATCTCATCGGCCAACTCCTTTAGCACCCTCGGATGCAGCGCATCCGGCCCCATGGACTTGTGCTCGTCCAGCTTTCCTAAATAGTCCCGAACTACTACTTTCTCCACAGAGAGCTGGTCACCTCCTCCCCATACCGTGCTGCAGAGTGCAGCTGTCTGGGAGCTGACCTTGTCTGTGAAGACAGAGGCAAAAAAAGCATTTAGTACACTAGCTTTCTCCACATCCTCTGTCACTAGGTTCCCTCCCTCATTCAGCAAGGGGCCCACACTTTCCTTGACTTTCTTCTTGTTGCTAACATACCTAAAGAAACCCTTCTTGTTACTCCTAACATCTCCGGCTAGCTGCAACTCCAAGTGTGATTTGGCCTTCCTAATTTCACACCTGCATGCCTGAGCAATACTTTTATACTCCTCCCTGGTTATTTGTTCAATCTTCCACTTCTTGTAAGCTGTAATAAAGCACACCCAGCCTTGGCCTCTGACTGCCCCACTCTAAGAAATTTGTCCTGAATTGATACTCTCAGTAGTGTCCTGCCAGAGGTAGCATTGTTACACCTGGATTCTTTAATCTCAGAGCCACCCCACGCTCCCCACAGCTCTTCCTCTGCAGCGGGGGAGGTGCCTCCTGTCACACCTGCTCCCTTGGCTGAGGGGGAATCAGTGACTGTGTCTCACCGGTGAGATATATCACACACGAGAGACAAATTCCAAGAAAGGCATCTGTACGGCTTCTCTTTTTACATCCATAGACACCATGCGGTGCTTGACAGACTGCTACACAGAAACAACTACACAAGCTGAGAAGTATGCACAATATATAAAGAGAGTGGGCAACTGTAGGACATGTGATAACCTAGATAATTACAGCTGGCACGTGCAGGAACCATTGGTAGCTGAGTGAAACACTGGGCCACTGCGACACAGACGTTAAACCCAGCATACTCTGGGTCCATTTCCTAGCCAGCTCTGTTAGTCATGAATGGTTGTACACTCATTCCTCCCTACAGAGATTGTTCTTTTTGTATCATTTGAAAATGTCATCCATATTCAGGCATGAGAAGGGCTAGCAGCTGAGTTGCTGGCACACGTCTCTGCTTACACTTGTCAGTTAACACCTGTAACTTCTGTCTCACACAAAGCTGGGCACCTGCAGAAAGGGTCTCACCAAAAGAAACAGGGGAAGTAACAGAGGTCCAAACCTGTAGCCTTAAATACCAGGACCCTTGTGCCCTTCATGCCCATTTTGCTGAACACAAAGTTAAACCCAGCATGATAATGTCTCTTTCCATGGGGGAAACTTGGCTCATTTCCAATGTAGGAATGGCCTTGTGGATCAGACCTATGGTCCATCTAGTCCAGTGTCCTCTCTCTCACAGTGACTTGACGGTGCTGCAGACGACGGTGTGTGTGACTTGACCGCAATGATACTGTCACCCTAATGCCTGACACCTAGAGATTGGCTTGTGCCCTGAAACACATGGGCGTATAGGCTTTCCAGAATATTTAATTAGCTGTAAGAATTGTAACCGCAGAGTCTCACTATGTCCAAATTCTTTCTGATTCTTCCTTAACTAATGGCTTCAACTACTTATATGCCAGTCAGTACTTTAGAGTTTGAATTTCCCAAATTTTAGAGTAATTGAATGCTCTCTTGATCTTGTGTTATACGGCAGGGGGAACACATTCTCGATGTAATCTGTACCAGCCAGTATTTTACAGACTTTTCTCATGTAGCCTCTAAATCATGTTGTTTGTAAGGTAACAATCCCACAGTTTTCAGACTCTCTCTGTATAATAATTACGCAGGGTCCTTGAGCATTCTCCTTGCCCTTGCCTCAACCCCTCTAGCTCTGCAATGTCCTGTGTGAGAAGGGTGCCCAGTACTACACAGAGGAGCCCAGAGGAGTCCAGAGGAGCATGAAATATTGACTTGACTGACTCATGGCACTGTATATTCTGCACAATTTCCCACCCCACTCCTCCTGGATCGGAATGTTTAGTTAGTTTCTGTCCGTGCTTGCACTGTGGTTAGGGGTTCCCAGAGCTGTGTACCATGATGCCCAGATCCCTGTCCTGGGCTCATACATTTAAATTAGAACCTTTTTAGATGTTTGAGGAGTTAAAGCTTTTCTTTTCAATGGGCATACAAATTGCAGTTAATGACACCAAAGTTCGTCTGCCAGCATGCTGCCCATTCACCAGATTTGGTTAGCTCCCGCTAAGGACTTTTCTGGAGTTCACTATGGCCAAAATAATGTAGTGTCATCTGTAAATCTTGCCACCTCACTGGCTAACCCCCTTTCTGGATAAACTGTGTAACCCACCCTGACTGTGCTTCTCTCTCTTCACAGGAACCTGGAGCATTTCTGAGCTTAATCGACACATCGACCACCTCATGGCAGATTTCAACTTCACCACCCCTGACTCTTCAATATTCATCCTAGTGGGCATCCCTGGCCTGGAAGCTGCCCATGTCTGGATTGCCATCCCTTTCACTATGTTCTACATTATGGCCCTGTTGGGAAATCTCACAGTTCTGTTTGTTGTAGGCAAAGAGAAGTCCCTGCACAAGCCGATGTACCTGTTGCTCTGCATGCTGGCGCTCACAGACATCACCACATCTACGTCCTTCGTGCCAAAGGCACTGTGTATATTTTGGTTTAATTTGAAAAGCATTACTGTGAAGGGCTGCCTCACCCAGATGTTCTTCTTTCACGCACTTTCTACAATGCACTCAGCCGTCCTAGTCACAATGGCCTTTGATCGCTACGTTGCCATATGTAACCCTCTGAGATATGCCACCATCCTCAGCAATGCACGAATAGTTAAGCTAGGGTTACTGGGTATGATAAGAGCTGTTCTCTTCATTCTGCCTATACCCCTGCTTCTGAGCGGGCAGCCATTCTGTGCCAACTGAATTATCCCCTATACGTACTGTGACCACATAGCTTTGGCAAAGATGTCATGTGGGGACATCACAGTCAGCAAAGCGTATGGCTTGGTGATGGCATTTGTAATCATTGGGTTTGACGTGACGCTCATTGGCTTGTCCTATGGTCTGATCATCAGGGCTGTCCTCAGAATCTCCTCCAAGGAAGCCCACCAAAAAGCCCTCAATACCTGCTCAGCCCACATCTGTGTGCTATTGATGGCTTATATTGTTGGACTCCTCTCTGCTCTAACACACATGTTTCGTCATGGCATCGCTCCGCACGTTCACATAATCTTGTCAAACCTCAATTACCTCATTCCCTCCATGCTGAACCCTATCATTTATGGGGTCAAAACCAAAGAACTGCGTGACAAAGTGATCAAATACATCTGCAGAACGTACTCACCTCGTGCTGTTGACTTTAAACCTGCTTGACAGGAGAGGGTTTTGGAACTGCACTATGTTATCCTTGATTTGAGGGGTGTTTACTCCAGAATGTGATTAAGGTAATCGCAAAGATATGATGTACACCGGCCACAGTTAATTAATGAAATAGAGCACCACATAGCTATGGGTTGATTAGAAAGAGGCTTTTAGATGTAAGGTCAAAATCTAGCAGGCAGTTTCTGCTAATCGCAGTGGGAGTAGTGGACAGACAAGTAAATAACTGAGAATGAGAGAAGATAAATGGATGAAAACCTTAAGTCTAGACACCTCTGATGTTAGAAGTTTATTGAAAGTTAGTAAAAGTGATAATCTAGTAGGGGTCACTATGACCTCTGTGTTTTGTACATGTAATAAAAGTTTAGCTAATATATTGCACTTTGGAGCAGTCCTCTGAAGACTTTGTGAGAGACCTTTTTTCTGACACCCTTTCTCCCCAGTGAGTGACCAACTGGCCACTGTAAACCTGCTGTTTAATACTCAGTTCTGTTCCATGTGTTAGGTAAATAGCTGGGATGTTCTAGACCTATTGCTTATATCTGTGTGTGCAGGGCTGGTGCAACCACTAGGCGAACTAGGCAGCCGCCGAGGGCGCCAAGTGGTTGGGGGCGGCAAAAACCACGCTCAGGGGAGGCGGTGGAGTGGAGGGGAGCTGGGGCAGGGGGGCGCGGGGAGGGCTGCCTGCAGCAAGTAAGGGGGGGGGGCATGCAGGGGAACTGCTTCACGGCCCAGCTCACCTCCGCTCCACTTTCTCCCCTGAGCAGCCGACCCCGCTCTAATTCTCCTCCCTTCCCAGGCTTGCCACGCCAAACAGCTGATTGGAGCCGCAAGCCTGGGAGGCGGGAGAAGTGGAGCGGCGCCTCTGTGCTCGGAGGACAAGGCGGAGCGGAGGTGAGCTGGGGCGGGGAGCTGCTGCGGGGGGGCTGCCCGGGCCGAGTGGGGGTGGGGAACTGCCGCGGGGGCTGCTGCAGGGCGGAGGGGGGAGCTGCCAGGGGGGGGCGCCGCAGGGGGAGCTGACACGGGGGGGCTCCCCGGGTGGAGGGGGGTGGGGAGCTGCCACGGGGGGGCTCCCCAGCTCTTCCCCATGGCCTCCGCCCCAACCCTGCCTCTTCCCGCCCCTGCTCCACCCCAGCCCCGCACCCACTCCCCTGAAGACTGCAGCCAGGCCCGACCCTGCACTCACCACAAGGTAAGTGGAGCGACCCGGCCGCAGCCTGGTCCACTCCCCTGGCTCCCAGCCGTGCTGCCGGTGAGTGCTGGGGGTCGGTTCCCCCCTCCCTTCTCCCCCCAAGCCTGGGAGCCAGGGGAGCAGAGCAGGCTGGGGCCCCAGGCCTCCGTGGGGGGGGGGCTGGCCCCAGGCCTCCACGGGGGGCTGGCTACTTCCTGCGGGAAGTGGAGTGACCCGGCCCCAGCCTGCTCCGTTCCCCTGATTCCCAGGCTTGGGGGGAGGGGGGAACCGCCTCCCCGCACTCGCTGGTGGCGTGCCTGGGAGTGGGGGGGCGGAGCAGGCTGGGGCCGGGTCACTCCATTTCCCACAGGAAGTGGCCATCCCCCATGGAAGCCTGGGACCAGCCCCCCGTTCCATGGAGGCCTGGGGCGGGTCCCCACAGAGCCCCCACCGCAGAGGCCTGGGCCCCCCCTTCTCCCGTGGAGGCCTGGGGCCACACACAGCCACTGCATAGGGCACCAAAATAGCTAGAGACGGCCCTGGCTCCCCAGGCCAGAGGGGGGGTGCAAGGTGGAAGTTTCACCTAGGGCGCGAAATATCCTTGCACCGGCCCTGTGTGTGTGCCTCAATCAAATAAACTGCAACGTTAAACAGTAGCATGCTGACTTGCATTTAATTCTTGATCAGACAGAATTGCTGTGTTCCCATTGATTTATTCCTGCCTGGAGTAAAATACTTAAGTTGCCCCTGCTGGAAGTTCTGAAAACCTTGGGTTACAGACTGCTGTGTTAAACTACAACATCGCCTTGGAGTTAACTAAGTTACCACATTGTGCAGTCGATTTTGGAGTCGCTTTCAGCTGGAATTTTCAAAACACACACTAACTATTCCATTGTCAAAGACATCAAAATTAGGTGTCGAGATTTCATCTGGGAGTTTGTAAAACACATGAAACAGCGATTGCCATGAAATGGCCAGGTGATTAAATTGCTTGCAGTACTAAATCCTGCACGACCTAGATTGGCTGATATCTGATTTTTGCCATTGCTTTGTGGAAACCTTGGACAGTTGGAGCAGCAGTGGAGAGTTTTGCCTGTTCCTGGCCTCACACTCTGAACAAAAAGTAAAGCACTTTAAGGTTGAAGGTCTCAAACACATGGATGCCGCAGAGGATGAAGATTTTAGTGAACTTTGTTTGTTTTCTCTTGCATTCCTGTTACTACCTTTTGGCAATGCTACAGTTGACAGACTGGTTTGTCAGATGAACTTGATAAACTTGATGAACTTGATAAAAACAAATCTGTGCAGCAAGATGCAAGAGGAACTTTTAGAATACACTGTTCCTTTTAGCGCGTAGATGCAATGACGCCAAATCTGTGAAGAGTTTCCACCAATGTAAGAAATGATTGCACTGGTCACTGCTTTCTTTTCTGCTATTTTTCACTTATTTTTAACACCATTATTCACTGCATTTTGTTTGAAACACCTGCCAATCCTGAGTCAGGATACAAGTACCAGTACTGGGGATTCGATTTTGAATTTAATTGTCATCTCATAGCTTTGTTGCTAATTTGTACAAACACCTACTGGGCCTTGCAACTTTCTTTTTAAATCAAACCTTTACTAGGTCTCTAAAGAAAGTTTTCATTTGTTATTTGATGTACAGACCGATGTGTTAATAAAAGAAACCCTTTGTTTCAAGAAATAGATGGGCTACTTTGCGGTTGGTATAAAAGTGATTTGGGGCTATTAATTTAATAGAAATCTGGTTAACCTGCCCAGCTCAAGCTGAGGTAGAGGTAGAACAGTCGATGCTGGCTGTGCGAGAAGTAACATGGCAGCCGAGCACAATGAGCAGCTGGGAAGAGCAAGGTGGGGCCATGGGCGGAGGGCCTGGCACAGGGTGACGTCACCAGAGAAGAAGGCCTTGAAGACTGGACTCAGTAGCGGAGACATGAATCTGATGGGAGGGCAGATGCTGGGGACAAGGGTCCTGCCACCTAGAGCCTGAGGCTGTGTGGCAACAGTGAGAGTAGGTGTCTGACCCATGCTATCACCGCAGCACAGCCAGGGTCTGTAACTATTTTATAAGATGATAACTTGTGTTATAAGACTGGGGGAACACATTCTCTAGTTTAAGTGACACGAGATGGGGATGCAGATGGGAAAATGCATCTGCTGTAAAAAGCTCCATGAGAGCACTTCTCAGGAGTTTGTTGGGGCTGTCAGAGCCTCTGTAATGAAGATTGATTGAAGTGTTCAGTTTGTTGAAGAATGGGCAGAAAATAGATTTTTGTGTGATCGAGGGGAGGAAGAACTCTATTAATGGGCTTACAATCTACAGATCCCTGTGCAGGGCAAGACAGTATAATTTTGGGTTTATACTCCAGTGTGGGGTCTGAGTCTGGGGAGCTGGGAAATTGGCTGATCTCTGTTGTTTGTACTTGGGTGGCTTAGGTAAGCTCTTGTGTAGCTCAGCTTGGGTGTGTGGTGCCATCTGGGGTTATGTTGGGAGATAACGGGGTCTCAAGATGATGAATCACCAGCAATGCAGTCTGAAAAAAGGCCAGCCCAGCTGGGTGATTAGAGGGGTGCAGCAGTTCCCACGGCTCCCAGAGTCAACCCCGCAGCTGACAACCCATCACACTCATGCCCTCCAGAGCCCAAATTAGGCCCCCAGGCAGCTGTGGCAGAAGCATGGGGGAGGGAATGTACCCTGAACAAAAGTTCCAGATATAGCAGTTGTTTGATTCCTTTACCACTGTGATCTCACCTCAGCAGGGCACGCCTGACTAGAATACCACCATAGTGAAATGGCCCCAGGGTAACACATCAGACAAATTCCGTGTCTGTTCCCTCATAGAATATGGGATACCATGTGAGATGAACTGCAGGTCATTTTGGCCCTGGGAGTGGTGAAGGAATCTCACAATGAGCGGAGAATTCCCAATGTACTATTTCTGACCCAGGATAGCACAACCTATTTCTGCATCAATTTCTGAAAAATCAACACAGTATTGACATTTGATGCTTCCCTGATGCAGAGAATAGATGAACACATAGAAGAGTTTCAGCTGCCAAATATATATCCACTTTAGACCTCACAAAGGGATACTGGCAAATACCTTTGATGTTAGAAGCCTGGGAGAAGAAAGCCTTTTCCATGCCCTTTGGCTTTCATCAATTCAGGATCACGTCATTTGGCCTATACAGAGTGGCACTGACTTTTTCAGAGACTAATGGATGGGATATTACAATTGCATGGGTGGTATGCAGTGTGTACGCCGCTACAATCAATTGAAATTAGGTTTTGGTCCCATATCTTTTGGCAGAATTCCCACACGTAGTGCAGTTGGTCGTACATTACACAGTTTCAGTACTCAGGTTCCCTTAACAATCTGAGCCCTTATTATCGGCCAATCATTCTCCACTCCCAGGGGAGGCTCTCAAGCTGAAGTTCTCCAGGGTCTATTTTCTGCTCTTTCCACTGCTCACAGAGCCGAAGGAATTGTCCGGGAGTCCTGGCCAATGGGAGAGTCCGTAGGAACTGTTCAGTTGAATTATAAAGGTCGCTGTCTGGCACGCTGAGTGTCAGGCATATGAGGTTCGTATACTGATTAGCACCCTCTGTTGAATGGGATTTTGGTAAGTTTCTTGTTTCTGCATTAAAATTAGTGTTAAGGGCTCAGGAAAAGTTTCAGGTTCAAGTCAGGGACCATCTGGGCAGGAATTCACCTGCACGGTGACTTTTAATGTTTAGTAGTGTCAGAAACATCAGCAGATTTATCTGGTAAAATTGGAACTACTGAAGTATTGGAAATAGTTTAGAGAAATATTTGTTTTTAAAGACAATTCCTTGTGTATTACTGGGTCCTTCTATCTGTCGCAGTGGCTTCCTTTTCTTTTCAGTTTATGTGGATTTTCCCCAGATTTGGTCAAGTTTTCAAATTCAGTAATTTCACTGCTCTATTGGGAACTACAGACCAAGTCTCTGCAGTGGGTTTTTGTGTTACCAGGGGGTTCAGAACAGCAATGGGTCGTACACTGGCCAAATTCTACTGTAACATTCTGCCCTCACTGGGTCACTGCCGATTGACACAGGTCTCCCGGAGACCAAAATAATGAACATGGGGAGCTCTTTCAGCACCCTAACAAAATAGCACTTTCTGTAGCAGGACCCAAAGCTGTGATTTTCACAGCTAGGAGCTAAAAGTTAATCACTAACTGTGGCAATCTTGATCTCATTTAGATCAATTGCAAAATTCTCAACAAGGCCTGGAATTCACCCTAAATCCACCTATAGGGACTTAAATAAATGGTCTTATTTACACCAGCCATGAGCCTCCAGTGACTTCAACTGGAGTCGTCCTGTGGCCTCTAAGGATGGGTGAGCTCATTTGGACCAAAGAAGAACTGACAGCACAGTTCCTAAAATCTCAAACTCCAAGGTGTATGGGTTCAGGTCAATCAGGATAACAATTTTTTAAGGGCAGAAAAGGAGTCTGCTCTCTGTGCCCCTACATCTCTGGTTCGAGAAGCCCCACAAGGCAGTAAAAATGAAAGCATGCTTCAGCTTTAGAGGAAATCAGGCAGTGTTAGAAATCTAACCCTGGGTAGGTCCAGGAAGGCACAGTGTGTGGAGAGGAGTGGGGACATGCAGTATCCAGATCACAGTAGCGCGGAGTCCTGAAACTGGGTGAAATCGGGAATGAACATCCTGCCTAATGCGCAGACCAAAGAGGCATCAGAAGTCCTCCTAGGACCTGTGTGGGGGCGGGTCTCAGACTGTAAGATAACATAGACCAGGTTGTGCCAGATAGTGTGTGACACCATCCCCCCTCTCGACCATCCCTCCTCCCATGAGAAGCCCCACTACAGCCTCATGGTAACATCAGCAATTGCTAGCACGGAAAAGCAGCCTCAGGAAGGGGGGTCTGGGTTTCTAGCAGGCTGCAATACGTTAAAGCTTTGTGTCATTTTGAGGTATAGTTACCGACACAGGCTATTTTTGGCTCCATGTCCTCTCTCCCTCCCGCCGGGTCTGTCCCTCTCTCCTTCCCTGCACAAGCTGAGCTGCTGCTGGGGTTCCCTTCACCCCCAGAAAGGCAGTTCAAGCTGATCTCTCCCTTTTCCCGGGTGCAGGCAGGCGCTGAGTTTAACCTAGTCTGAAGAGATATTTCTGTGAGCTGCCTCTGTGGGGTCTTGCTCCTGTTTTTGGTGTTCGGTGAGGGGCACCACTGTGTGCCGGGACTGGAAGTTGTGGGGGGTTGGAGACCTACATGGACAAACAGCCAGCACTGGGAAATATGGATGAAAGAAGTGGGGGGTACATGGGCAGTTGGGCAGTGCTGAGGGTAGTGGAGGGAAGCAGGGTGTGTGCACCGAGAATCGGGAAGAACTGAGGATTGTGGGGAAAGGCAGCAAGTATACAGGACAGACAAGCAGAGGTGGGTGTGTTGGGGACAGGAAGCAGCTGGGCAGTGCTGCTGAAATTAAATTTTTCTTTGTAATTGTTAGTCCAAGGCCAGCGCTGGAAACTTTCCTGGCCCTGAGAACATTTGTGCTGGTCTATGAGTCTCCTTGCGCTGGCAAGCCACAGAAATGCAGCCTGGGTGTCACAACGTTTACTCAGTTTTATTTCCAACTGTGGTTGTTGATATGTAACTTCAGGCATTTCACCAGTAGAAAAAGCATTGATCGGTGTGTGAGATTGCACCCCCTATGTCTCATAGTGATATTATTACGATGTGATTATAGCATATTTATGATACATTTCATGTAAGACGGGTCATGTAAGATGTCATTGGAAAAGTTATGATGTTCTGAATATGATTATCCTATTTGTGTGCATGTATCATTTGTGTAGCTGAAGTCATGAATATTGACTACGTATCTGTTTTTCAATTGTAGTTACATCTGGGTAAAGCCCACTAGGCAAGATGCCTTCGGTCTAGGCAGCTGGTTGGGAAGGGCCTATTCAGGGAAAGGAGCCAACAGGGAAGACAACAGTCCTTAGGAAGCTTTCTGAGAATAGTGCAGACAGCTATTAAGTAACAGATGCTATGACTCTACAAGGACATGTGACTATGCCACATAGAATCATAGAATCATAGAATATCAGGGTTGGAAGGGACCTCAGGAGGTCATCTAGTCCACCCCCCTGCTCAAAGCAGGACCAATCCCCAACTAAATCATCCCAGCCAGGGCTTTGTCAAGCCTGACCTTAAAAACCTCTAAGGAAGGAGATTCCACCCCCTCCCTAGGTAACCCATTCCCGTGCTTCACCACCCTCCTAGTGAAAAAGTTTTTCCTAATATCCAATCTATACCTCCCCCACTGCAACTTGAGACCATTACTCCTTGTTCTGTCATCTGGTACCACTGTGAACAGTCTAGCTCCATCCTCTTTGGAACCCCCTTTCAGGTAGTTGAAAGCAGCTATCAAAGCCCCCCTCATTCTTCTCTTCTGCAGACTAAACAATCCCAGGTCCCTCAGCCTCTCCTCATAACTCATGTGTTCCAGCCCCCTAATCATTTATGTTGCCCTCCACTGGACTCTTTCCAATTTTTCCACATCCTTCTTGTACTGTGGGGCCCACATAGTTCTGCACTCCAATTTGGGGAGTTGCTTCTCAGAGCAGTTCGTGGGAAAAGTACAAAGTTTTGAAACAAAGGGTTCCCGCTCTATGCTAAAGCTAAAATCAGGGAGTGACATCATCGCTGGTTCTTCACTCTCCACACAAGAGGACGGGAAACACCTGAGGAAATAAGCCTGAATGAGGGGAAGTGCTGGACCCCGGCCAAGGGGATTTCTAACCTGTGTATGGAAACCTGAGAAACGCCAGGTGTAACTGATAAACTTGTTTGATGTTTTAATCCAAACCCAGGATGTCGTTAAGTGAAGTTTCTGGTGAGGGGGGAACATCAGCTTGGTTACCAAAAGTGTGCCCTGTGCTCCCCACATTGAGGGAGGGGCAAACCAGGAAATAAATTCATACTGGTTGGAGTTTGGACCAGGTCAGGCCGGTACAGTTCTGGGGTCCTAGGCTAGGGAGCTGGTGGTTATTTTGGCTTTAACCACTCTATTGTTGGTTCATGCAGAGCCTGGTCAGAGAGCCTGCGTGTAGCTAGAGCTGGGTGTGTCCCTGCCTGTGGCAATGCTGGTGGAAGTGCAGGACTGGGAGCGGGTCTGTAGCGGGTCACAACAGCACATTGAGAGAGGGAGCTCAGGCTGATGGGTCAGAGGGCTCAGTGGAACCCCAGCTTCAGGTGGCATCCGGGACAAACCCGTCACAGTTTGCTCCTCACCTTTTTCAATCTCCCATTATACTCTGACCCCCCTCTCCATACTCCTTCCTCATCCCAAGCTTCCCTGATTCCAACAGCACATTGGTTGCCAGTGTCTGCTCCGTGCACCCCGGTAATACGTGGATCCGATAATCTCAGGTCCACCCTATGCTCGCCACAACTCTTCCTCTTCAGGGG
Source organism: Platysternon megacephalum (assembly GCA_003942145.1). NCBI lineage: Eukaryota > Metazoa > Chordata > Testudines > Platysternidae > Platysternon > Platysternon megacephalum. The sequence continues at coordinate 53,815 of QXTE01000812.1, forward strand.
GTGATGTGCCTCCTGTCACACCTGCTCCTTTGGCTGAGGGGTAATCAGTGAATGTGTCTCACCGGAGAGAGATATCACACACGAGTGGCAAATGCCAAGGCAGGCACCTGTACGGCTTCTCTTGTTACATCCATAGAAACAATTTGACAGCCACAGGTGCTGCAGAAGAAGGTGTAAGAAACCAAGCAGTAGACTGATGGGGGTGGGGGGGATGACTTGAATGCGATGATGCTGTCACCCTAATGCCTAACACCTAGAGGTTGGCTTGTGCCCTGAAACACATGGGGGTTTAGGCTTTCCAAAATATTTATTTATCTGTAAGAATTATAACTTGATAGTCTCACTATGCATGTCAATGTCCATATTCTTCCTGATTCTTGCTTAACTCATGGCCTCAACTACTTATCTGCCGGTTAAATGCCAAGGCAGGCACCTGTACGGCTTCTCCTGTTACATCCATAGACACCGTGTGGTGCTTCAGGGACGGCTACACAGCAACAACTACACAAGTTGAGAAGTATGCACATTATATAATGAGAGTGGCCAACTGTAGGAGATGTGAGAGCCTAGATAAATGCAGCTGGCACGTGCAGGAATCATTGGTAGTTGAGTGAAACAGTTGGCCACAGCTACCCAGCACACTCTGGTTCCATTTCCTAGCCGGCTCTGTTAGTCATTAATGGGGAGGGTTGTACACTCATTCATCACTGCAGAGATTGTTCTTTTTCTATCATCTGCAAACATCATCGATAATCAGGCATGAGAAATGGTAGCATCTGAGTTCCTGACACGTGTCTCTGCTTACACTTGTCAGTTAACACCTGTAACTTCTGTCTCACACAAAGCTGGACGCCTGCAGAAAGGGAAAACAGGGAAAGAGTGGCCGGGCAGGGGTAAACCTCTGGAATGCCCTGCTAAAATGCTGGCTAAGCCCTGCTTTCTGGTAGGGAGCCCAGGGGTGGGGGCCCAGGCAGTCATCAGAGAGCCCAGCTGCAGGCCCTAACGAGGGCTGGCTCACTGTTATGAGTTGAGTTAAATAGCGACAGCTGGGCTGAGGAGGGCTATAGAAGCCCAGGGCAAAGCTCAGTCAGGAGGCTAGCCTGGGAGGGGATAGGAGGCTTATATCTCTGTCTCCTCACCAGGGGAAAAGAGCCTCACAGGCCAGGAGACCCTGGGAAGGGGCTGACTGGGGATAGCTGTTGGGGGAAAAAGGGGGATAACACTGTTGTACTGTAAATAAAGATACAAGGGTGAGGCACCGAAGAAGGTGTGGGGACTGTTTATTTAACCAGCCAACACAGGGCACAGGCACGAGAGAGTGGAAACTTGTGCGGACCCTGCAACAGGAAGTAACAGAGGTTCAAACCTATATTCTGCTGAGCACAAAGCTATAACCCAGAGTGGAAACCTGTGCGGACCCTGCGACACTGGGGTCTCGTCGGGGATCCTCGTAGCCATTGTTACCAGTGCCTGCCAGCATGGAGGAGACCCTAAAGTGGCTGGTGACCACGGTGCAAGAAATGCGACAGTCCCAACAGACAGAACGGCAGGCCCTGATGACATGGCAGGTGGACCAACAGCGGGCCCTCCAGGAGTTTATCAGGGACCAATCGGCAAACCAACAACAGATCCTCCAAAGGGTGGTGAGTGTGGCACCAGGGGACAGGACCAGGATGCCGGGGTGGGGGCTCTAAAAGATTGGCCCCAAAGACGACCCTGATGCCTTCCTGGGGACTTTCGAATGGGTGGCTATGGCGGCCAGCTGGGAACGGGCGACCTGGGCCCTGCGGCTAGCCCCGTACCTGGGAGAGGAAGCCCAAGCCACATTCATGGCTTTGGGTGAGGCCCAGGCCAGAGACTACAAAGCGGTAAAGATCGCTTTACTGGACCGCGTGGGATTCTCAACTGAGAGATACCGTCAGCGGTTCCCAACAGCCCACTGGACGGAGGGCCTGCGGCCCAGGGCATTCGCCCAGAGACTAACGGACTGGGCCACCCAGTGGTAGAGGCCCGCAGCCCAGACAATAGAGCAAGTCAGGGACCAAGTGGTCTTGGAACAGTTCCTTCTGGGGCTCCCAGACCCAGTACGCATGTGGGTCCGAAGACATCAGCCGGTCCACATGGCTGCAGCCCACGTGGCTGATGCAGTCCGGCTAACGGAGGAATATGTGGAAGCAGAGGGGCCCCGGCGGGTAGTAAAGCCCGGCTGTTATAGGTTTCACCCCCACTCTGAACTTTAGGGTACAGATGTGGGGACCTGCATGGGACCTCCTAAGCTTAATTACCAGCTTAGAGCAGTATGCTGCCACCACCCAAATATTGGAGTCATTTGGGAAACTCTGTCTTCTCCCCCAAAATCTTTTCCTCCCAAGTACTATAACCCTTCCCTGGGTAGTTTTGAGAGACTCCTCCACCAATTCCCTGGTGAACACTGACCCAAAACCCTTGGATTTTAAAACAAGGAGAAATTAAGCATCCACCCTCCTTTCCCCCCCACCAATTCCTGGTGAGTCCAGATCCAACCCCCTTGGATCTTAAAACAAGGAAAAATCAATCAGGTTCTTAAAAAGAAGGCTTTTAATTAAAGAAAAGAAAGGTAAAAGAAAAACCTCTGGGAGAGACTAGCATACAAGCGACTCTCACAGACAACAGATTCAAAACACAGAGGATGTTCCCCTGGGAAAAACCTTAGTTACCAAAGAATACCCAATTTGATTATCCCCCTAATGCCAAGACAAGTTACAAAAAGAAAATAAACATAAGCTAATTCCTTTACTAAATACTCACTACACTGTATGATTCCTGATTCCTTTTCCTCTCAGGCCAGAACTGAAACTGACCCAAGACAAAGGGAACTTCCCTCCCTTCCTCTTGAAACATCTTGTCCCCCCATTGGTTTCTCTGGTCAGGTGTCAGCTAGGCTAGGTGAACTTCTTAACCCTTTACAGGTAAAAGAGGCACTAACCCTTAACTATCTGTTTATGACACCGGCAAAGGAATAGGTCCGGGGAAAAGTCCGCTGGACCCTACACCCAAGAGGGGGTCGGACCCGGGGCCCACCCGGAGCCAAGAACTGACCTGTTGGCAGTGCGGACGCCCGGGCCATAAAAAGCAGGACTGTCCACAGATGAAATGTGGGCTGGCTGACTTTTGTGGGTGGACTGGGGGCCGGAAGGGATGGGGGAGATATCCCCATACCACTATACCTGTGTTGCTCGTAGGGAAGCCCAGGAAGGGGGTAGTGGATTACGCCTCCTCCTGCTCACTGGTGAAAAGGGGGCTAGCGAAGCCCCAATGGGTGATCCCAGGGGCAAGAGTAGCCCACTGTTGCATGGTAAATAAAGATACAAGGGTGAGGCACCAAAGAAGGTGTGCGGACTCTTTATTTAACCAGCCAACACAGGGCACAGGCACGAGAGAGTGGAAATGTGTGCGGACCCTGCGACAGGAAGTAACAGAGGTTCAAACCTATATTCTGCTGAGCACAAAGCTATAACCCAGTATGATAATGTCTGTTTCCATAGATGAAACACGGCTCATTTCCAATATAGGAATGGCCTTGTGGATCAGACCTATGGTCCATCTAGTCCAGTGTCCTCTCTGTGACAGCCACAGGTGCTGCAGAAGAAGGTGTAAGAAACCCAGCAGTAAGCTGATGTGTGTGTGTGACTTGACCGCGATGATCCAAAATATTTATTTAGCTGTAAGAATTGTAACTGTATAGTATCACTATGTCAAAATTCTTTCTGACTCTTCATTAACTCATGCCCTCAACTACTTATCTGTCAGTCAGTATTTTATAGTTTGAATTTGCCACATTTTAGAGTAACTGAATGCCCTCTTGATCTTGTGTTATAAGACAGGGGGAACACATTCTCGACGTACTCTGTACCAGTCAGTATTTTACAGACTTTTCTCATGTCCCCTCTAATTCATCTCCTTTGTAAGGTAACAATCCCAGTGTTTTCAAACTCTCTCTGTATGAGAGTTTCCCAGGGTCCTTGATCATTCTCATTGCCCTTGCCTCAACCCCTCTAGCTCTGCAATATCCTATGTGAGAAGGGTGCCCAGAACTACACAGAGGAGTCCAGAGGAGCATTAAATATTGATTTGACTGATCTCATGGCATTGTATTTTCTGCATAGTTTCCCACCCCACTCCTCGGATCCCACTGTTTTGCTGAGTTTTTTTCCATGTTTGCACTCTGGTAGGGTTTCCCAGAGCTGTGTACCATGATCCCCAGATCCCTGTACTGGGCTCATAGATTAAAATTAGAACCGTGTTAGGTTTTTGAGGAGTTCAAGATTTTCCTTCCAATGGGCAAACACATTGCAGTTAATGGCATCAAAGTTCATCTGCCAGTATGCTGCCCATTCACCTGATTTGGTTAGCTCCCTCTAAGGACATTTCTGGAGTTGACTATGGCCAAAATAATAGGGTGCCATCTATAAATCTTCCACCTCACTGATTAACCGTCTTTCTAGATTTTTATTAACTATAAAATAGTTACCATACTACTTCTTATAAACTGTGTAACCCCCCTCGGTGTGCTTCTCTCCCGTCACAGGTATATGAAGCATTTCTGAGCCTGATTGACGCATCGGCCACCTCATGACAGATTTCAACTCTTCTGACTCTTCAATATTCATCCTAACCGGCATCCCTGGCCTGGAATCTGACCACATCTGGATTTCCATCCCTTTCTCTATGTTCTACATTATGGGCCTGTTGGGAAATTTCACAGTTCTGTTTGTTGTAGGCAAAGAGGAGACCCTGCACAAGCCAATGTACCTTCTGCTCTGCATGCTGGCGCTCACAGATCTCACCACGTCTACCTCCTTCGTGCCAAAGGCACTGTGTATATTTTGGTTTAATTTGAAAAGCATTACTGTGAAGGGCTGCCTCACCCAGATGTTCTTCTTTCACGCACTTTCTACTATGCACTCAGCCATCCTCGTGACAATGGCCTTCGATCGCTATGTTGCCATATGTAACCCTCTGAGATATGCCACCATCCTCACCAACGCACGAATAGCAAAGCTAGGGCTTGTGGGTTTGATGAGAGCTGTTCTCTTCATTCTGCCTATGCCCCTGCTTCTGAGCAGGCAGCCATTCTGTGCCAACAACATTATCCCCCACACGTACTGTGACCACATAGCTGTAGCAAAGATGTCGTGTGGGGACATCACAGTCAGCAGAGCGTATGGCTTGGCGATGGCATTTGTAATCATTGGGTTCGACCTGACGCTCATTGCCTTGTCTTATGGTCTGATCATCAGGACTGTTCTCAGAATCTCTTCCCAGGAAGCCAACCAGAAAGCCCTCAACACCTGCACAGCCCACATCTGTGCGCTACTGATGGCTTATCCCGTTGGACTCTTCTCCACTCTGACACACCGGTTTGGTCAGGGCATCGCTCCGCACGTTCACATCATCTTGTCAAACCTCAATTACCTCATTCCCCCCATGCTCAATCCTATCATTTATGGGGTCAAAACCAAAGAGCTTCGTGACAAAGTGGTCAAATACATGTGCAGAATGTACTCACCTCGTGCTACTGACTTTAAACCTGCGTGAGAAGAGAGGGTTTTGGAACTGCACTATGTTACCCTGGATTTGAGGGATGTTTACCATAGAATGTGATCAAGCTAATCGCAAACATATGATGTGCACTGGCCACAATGAATTAATAATATAAAATATCACATAGTTAAGGGTTGGTTAGAAACCAGGCTTTTAGATGCAAGGTCAAAATCTAGCCGGCAGTTTCTGTTAATCATAGAATCATAGAATATCAGGGTTGGAAGGGACCTCAGGAGGTATCTAGTCCAACCCCCTGCTCAAAGCAGGACCTAATCCCAACTAAATCATCGCAGCCAGGGCTTTGTCAAGCCTGACCTTAAAAACCTCTAAGGAGCAAGCGAGCTGAGGCAGCAGGGGAGGGGGAACAGCAGGGGAGGGGCCGGGGGCTAGCCTCCTGGGCCAGAAGCTCAGGGGCCGGTCAGGATGGTCCTGCAGTCTGGATGTTGCCCGTGGGCCGTAGTTTGCCCATCCCTTCATTAGGGTGACAGCATCATCGTGGTCAAGTCACCCACCGACACACACATCAGCTGGGTTTCTTACACCTTCTTCTGCAGCACCTGTGGCTGTCACTGAGAGAGGACACTGGACTAGATGGACCATAGGTCTGATCCACAAGGCCATTCCTATATTGGAAATGAGCCATGCTTCACCTATGGAAACAGATATTAATATGCTGGGTTATAACTTTGTGCTCAGCAGAATGGGCATAAAGGGCACAAGGGTCCTGTTATTTAAGGCTACAGGTTTGAGCCTCTGTTACTTCCCCTGTTTCTTTTGGTGAGACCCTTTCTGCAGGTGCCCAGCTTTGTGTGAGACAGAAGTTACAGGTGTTAACTGACAAGTATAAGCAGAGACACGTGCCAGCAACTCAGATGCTACCATTTCTCATGCCTGATTATCGATGACATTTGCAGATGATAGAAAAAGAAGAATCTCTGCAGTGATGAATGAGTGTACAACCCTCCCCATTAATGACTAACAGAGCTGGCTAGGAAATGGAACCAGAGTATGCTGGGTTTAACGTCTGTCTTGCTGTGGCCAACTGTTTCACTCAGCTACCAATGATTCCTGCACGTGCCAGCTGTATTTATCTAGGCTCTCACATCTCCTACAGTTGGCCACTCTCATTATATAATGTACATACTTCTCAGCTTAGAATCATAGAATCATAGAATCATAGAATCTCAGGGTTGGAAGGGACCTCAGGAGGTCATCTAGTCCAACCCCCTGCTCAAAGCAGGACCAAACCCAACTAAATCAGCCCAGCCAGGGCTTTGTCAAGCCTGACCTTAAAAACCTCTAAGGAAGGAGATTCCACTACCTCCCTAGGTAACCCATTCCAGTTCTTCACCACCCTACTAGTGAAAAAGTTTTTCCTAATGTCCAACCTAAACCTCCCCCTCTGCAACTTGAGACCATTACTCCTTGTTCTGTCATCTTCTATCACTGAGAACAGTCTAGATCCATCCTCTTTGGAACCCCCTTTCAGGTAGTTGAAAGCAGCTATCAAATCGCCCCTCATTCTTCTCTTCTGCAGACTAAACAATCCCAGTTCCCTCAGCCTCTCCTCGTAAGTCATGTGCTCCAGCCCCCTAATCATTTTTGTTGCCCTCCGCTGGACTCTCTCCAATTTATCCACATCCTTCTTGTAGTGTGGGGCCCAAAACTGGACACAGTACTCCAAATGAGGCCTCACCAGTGCTGAGTAGAGGGGAATGATCACATCCCTCGATCTGCTGGAAATGCCCCTACTTATACAACCCAAAATGCCATTAGCCTTCTTGGCAACAAGGGCACACTGTTGACTCATATTCAGCTTTTCGTCCACCGTAACCCCTAGGTCCTTTTCTGCAGAACTGCTGCCCAGCCATTCGGTCCCTAGTCTATAGCAGTGCATGGGATTCTTTCGTCCTAAATGCAGGACTCTGCACTTGTCCTTGTTGAACCTCATCATATTTCTTTTGGCCCAATCCTCTAATTTGTCTAGGTCCCTCTGTATCCTATCCCTACCCTCCAGCGTATCTACCACTCCTCCCAGTTTAGTGTCATCTGCAAACTTGCTAAGGGTGCAGTCCACACCATCTTCCAGATCGTTAATGAAGATATTGAATAAAACCGGCCCCAGCACCGACCCTTGGGGCACTCCACTTGATACCGGCTGCAAACTAGACAAGGAACCATTGATCACTACCCGTTGAGCCCGACCCGTTGAGCTTGTGTACTTGTTCCTGTGTAGCAGTCCTTGAAGCATAACATGGTATCTATGGTGTTACCAGTTTTGCCCGTTACTTTGGGGTATGTTCATTTATTCAGATTACTCTTCGCAGGGTGGGGGTTCTGTAATTCTATCAATGTACTGCTTGTGTCACTTGTGTTTTCATATGGAGCTATACTTCTCCCTTCTGCAAGTCCCCTCCCAGTGGAGCTATCCTGCAGGACCTAGGGTCCCTAGGGCTGGGTTTCTTCAACCCCAGAACCGGATGAACACAAACACACACACACACACATTAACAGAGCAAGTCTGAGCGGACCAGGTCAATCAGCATTGTCAAGCTGACCCCTTATTTGTCCTTGGACTCACTGCGCTGGAGGAAGCAGCACTTTCAAGCTGGCTCTCCTTATATGCCCCTGGGCTCCATGGACTGGGTCAAGCAGCACTTTCAAGCTGTTACCCTTATGTGTCCCATATTCAGCACGTCTCTATCCTCACTCTCACATCACAATTGTACTGGCAGTAACCTACTTGATGAGCAAACCCCACCGTATTTTGGGCACTGCAGGGATCTTTAGCTTAGGTAAAAGAAGCGTTGCTGCAGAGTGAATGGGGGAAGCTAAAAACACAAAAGAGTAAAGTTCAGCAAGAGAGAGAGAAGCAACCAACTTAACCATAAAAGTTATTTATTGAATAATAGTGATACCTATACAAGGAGAGCCTAAACCAACATAACATACATAATTAAAGGTTAATACTTAAGGTAGAAAGGAAAACAGAGAGAGAGAGAGAGAAAAGGGGGATCTCACCCACTCCATGAGGCTTGAACTGGTCGGAGTTCCCAGGTGATGGTGGTAGTTCAGGGTCCTGAGTGCTGGAGACAGGCACGATCAGTCAGGAGAAGATGGAGTTCCAGTGGAACTGATGCATAGTTTTGATCTAAGCATCAGAACCCTGACTAGAGGGTGAGTAGGGATTTTTGTAGAGAAAATACAATTGTTCAAGGGAGAACACTGGATTTGTTTATAGGTAAGCTGATGACTCACGGGTTTTCTTTAGGCTAGACAATAGGATCTGATCACTCTTGGCTATGGGTGGTGTTTTCTTCCAGGGAGCTCTCAATGCAACTAGGCTGCTTCAGTATTTTGGATATCAATCAAGGATTCATTACTAGAATTGGTGTGATAACTGCTGAGCTGGGTGTGTGCAGACATAGGTTCATTAGCATCTGGAGCAGAGATTCCCATGATGCAGTGCTTCCCTGCTTTTTCTGGTCCCAGAGTTCAGTGTGGTTCTCTGTTCTCCATTCTGTATGCAAATTGAGATGTCTCCCTGTGCCATCTTTCATGCAGATGAGGCTAGGGGAGTTGTCTCTGCTCTCCATTCTGTATGCTAATGGAGATGTCTTAATCTTGTCACCCCTGTCAGGAGGGGTCTAGGTGTGTCTCCCAACACCCTTCACTGCTCTCTGCAAGTTTTTTCCCCTGATGGGTTTTGGTTTAAGCAGAGGCTGGTGGAGAGGGTGTCTTTCATGAGTCAGGCTGGATACTGCGACAGATAGAAGGACCCAGTAATACACAAGGAATTGTCCTCAAAAACAAATATTTCTCTAAACTATTTCCAATACTTCAGTAGTTCCAATTTTACCAGAT
>QXTE01000812.1:64362-76998 GCA_003942145.1 Platysternon megacephalum
TGCCCATTCTTCAACAAACTGAACGCTTCAATAAATCTTCATTACAGAGGCTCTGACAGCCCCAACAAACTCCTGAGAAGGGCTCTCATGGAGCTTTTTACAGCAGATGCATTTTCCCATCTGCATCCCCAACTCGTGTCATTTAAACTAGAGAATGTGTTCCCCCAGTCTTATAACACAAGTTATCATCTTATAAAATAGTTACAGACCCTGGCTGTGCTGCGGTGATAGCATGGGTCAGACACCTACTCTCACTGTTGCCACACAGCCTCAGGCTCTAGGTGGCAGGACCCTTGTCCCCAGCATCTGCCCTCCCATCAGATTCATGTCTCCGCTACTGAGTCCAGTCTTCAAGGCCTTCTTCTCTGGTGACGTCACCCTGTGCCAGGCCCTCCGCCCATGGCCCCACCTTGCTCTTCCCAGCTGCTCATTGTATTCGGCTGCCATGTTACTTCTCGCACAGCCAGCATCCACTATCCTGTATCTGGCCACACAGCTCCCTACTGTAGCTCAGCCCTCTCTCCCCGTTGGAGCAGCTGCTCTGCGCTGACCCAGCTCCTGGTTCTAGTTTGCTACAGCTGAAGGTTGCTAGCTCTGCCTCAGCACCGCTGCTCTGCTCTGCCTTCTGGGCTGCTTCTCTGGCCCTTGTGTTTCTGGCTGCTGCTGCTCTGCCTCCAGCTCAGCTTGAGCTGGGCAGGTTAACCAGATTTCTCTTCAATTAATAGCCCCAAATCACTTATATACCAACCCCAAAGTAGACCATCTACTTCTTGAAACAAAGGGTTTCTTTTATTAACACATTGGTCTGTACATCAAAGAACAAATGAAAGCTTTCTTTAGAGACCTAGTAAAGGTTTGATTTAAAAAGAAAGCTGCAAGGTCCAGTAGGTGTTTGTACAAATTAGCAACAAAGCTATGAGATGACAATTAAATTCAAAATCAAATCCCCAGTACTGGTACTTGTATCCCGACTCAGGATTGGCAGGTGTTTCAAACAAAATGTAGTGAATAATGGTGTTAAAAATAAGTGAAAAATAGCAGAAAACAAAGCAGTGACCAGTGCAATCATTTCTTACATTGGTGGAAACTCTTCACAGATTTGGCGTCATTGCATCTACGCGCGAAAAGGAACAGTGTATTCTAAAAGTTCCTCTTGCATCTTGCTGCACAGTATTGTTTTTATCAAGCTCATCAAGTTTATCAAGTTCATCTGACAAACCAGTCTGTCAACTGTAGGATTGCCAAAAGGTAGTAACAGGAATGCAAGAGAAAACAAACAAAGTTCACTAAAATCTTCGTCCTCTGTGGCATCCATGTGTTTGAGACCTTCAACCTTAAAGTGCTTTACTTTTTGTTCAGAGTGTGAGGCCAGGAACAGGCAAAACTCTCCACTGCTGCTCCAACTCTCCAAGGTTTCCACAAAGCAATGGCAAAAATCAGATATCAGCCAATCTAGGTCGTGCAGGATTTAGTACTGCAAGCAATTTAATCACCTGGCCATTTCATGGCAATCTCTGTTTCATGTGTTTTACAAACTCCCAGATGAAATCTCGACACCTAATTTTGATGTCTTTGACAATGGAATAGTTAGTGTGTGTTTTGAAAATTCCAGCTGAAAGTGACTCCAAAATCGACTGCACAATGTGGTAACTTAGTTAACTCCAAGGCGATGTTGTCGTTTAACACAGCAGTCTGTAACCCAGGGTTTTCAGAACTTCCATCAGGGGCAACTTAAGTATTTTACTCCAGGCAGGAATAAATCAATGGGAACACAGCAATTCTGTCTGATCAAGAATTAAATGCAAGTCAGCATGCTCCTGTCTAACGTTGCAGTTTATTTGATTGAGGCACACACACAGGGCCGGTGCAAGGATATTTTGCGCCCTAGGTGAAACTTCCACCTTGCACCCCCCCTCCAGCCTGGGGAGCCAGGGCCGTCCCTAGCTATTTTGGTGCCCTACGCAGTGGCTGTGTGTGGCCCCAGGCCTCCACGGGGGAAGGGGGGGCCCAGGTCACTGCGGGGGTGGGACTCTGTGGGGACCCGCCCCAGGCCTCCATGGAACGGGGGGCTGGTCCCAGGCTTCCATGGGGGACGGGGGGGAGGGGGGCTGGCGACTTCCTGTGGGAAATGGAGTGACCCGGCCCCAGCCTGCTCCGCCCCCCAACTCCCAGGCACGCCACCAGCGAGTGCGGGGGGGCGGTTCCCCCCTCCCCCCAAGCCTGGGAATCAGGGGAATGGAGCAGGCTGGGGCCGCGTCACTCCACTTCCCGCAGGAAGTAGTCAGCCCCCCATCCCCCAGGGAGTCCTGGGGCCCCAGCCTGCTCTGCTCCCCTGGCTCCCAGGCTTGGGGGGAGAAGGGAGGGGGGAACCGACCCCCTACACTCACCGGCGGCACAGCTGGGAGCCAGGGGAGTGGACCAGGCTGGGGCCGGGTCGCTCCACTTACCATGTGGTGAGTGCAGGGTCGGGCCTGGCTGCAGTCTTCAGGGGAGTGGGGGCGGGGCTGGGGTGGAGCAGGGGCAGGAAGAGGCAGGGTTGGGGCGGAGGCCATGGGGAAGAGCTGGGGAGCCCCCCCTGTGGCAGCTCCCCATCCCCCTCCACCCAGGGAGCCCCCCCGTGGCAGCTCCCCCTGCGGCGCCCCCCCTCTGGCAGCTCCCCCCTCCGCCCTGCGGTGGCCCCCCACGGCAGCTCTCCACCCCCACTCCGCCCGGGCAGCCCCCCCCCGCAGCAGCTCCCCGCCCCAGCTCACCTCCACTCCGCCTTCTCCTCGGAGCACGGGGGCGCCGCTCCACTTCTCCCGCCTCCCAGGCTTGCAGCTCCAATCAGCTGTTTGGCGTGGCAAGCCTGGGAAGGGAGGAGAATTAGAGCAGGGTCGGCGTGCTCAGGGGAGAAGGCGGAGCGGAGGTGAGCTGGGCCGTGAAGCAGTTCCCCTGCATGCCCCTGCCCCCCTTACTTGCTGCGGGCAGCCCTCCCCGTGCCCCCCTGCCCCAGCTCACCTCCACTCCACCGCCTCGCCTGAGCACGCTTCTTGGCACCCCCAACCACTTGGCACCCTCGGCGGCTGCCTAGTTCGCCTAGTGATTGCACCAGCCCTGCACACACAGATATAAGCAATAGGTCTAGAACATCCCAGCTATTTACCTAACACATGGAACAGAACTGAATAATAAACAGCAGGTTTGCACTGGCCAGTTGGTCACTCACTGGGGAGAAAGGGTGTCAGGAAAAAGGTCTCTCACAAAGTCTTCAGAGGACTGCTCCAAAGTGCAATATATTAGCTAAACTTTTATTACATGTACAAAACACAGAGGTCATAGTGACCCCTACTAGATTATTACTTTTACTAACTTTCAATAAAGTTCTAATATCAGAGGTGTCTAGACTTAAGGTTTTCATCCATTTATCTTCTCTCATTCTCAGTTATTTACTTGTCTGTTCACTACTCCCACTGCGATTAGCAGAAACTGCCTGCTAGATTTTGACCTTACATCTAAAAGCCTCTTTCTAATCAACCCATAGCTATGTGGTGCTCTATTTCATTAATTAACTGTGGCCGGTGTACATCATATCTTTGCGATTACCTTAATCACATTCTGGAGTAAACACCCCTCAAATCAAGGATAACATAGTGCAGTTCCAAAACCCTCTCCTGTCAAGCAGGTTTAAAGTCAACAGCACGAGGTGAGTACGTTCTGCAGATGTATTTGATCACTTTGTCACGAAGCTCTTTGGTTTTGACCCCATAAATGATAGGGTTCAGCATGGAGGGAATGAGGTAATTGAGGTTTGACAAGATGATGTGAACGTGCGGAGCGATGCCCTGATGAAACATGTGTGTTAGAGCAGAGAGGAGTCCAACAATATAAGCCATCAGCATCACACAGATGTGGGCTGAGCAGGTATTGAGGGCTTTTTGGTGGGCTTCCTTGGAGGAGATTCTGAGGACAGCCCTGATGATCAGACCATAGGACAAGCCAATGAGCGTCACGTCAAACCCAATGATTACAAATGCCAACACCAAGCCATATGCTTTGCTGACTGTCATGTCCCCACATGACATCTTTGCCAAAGCTATGTGGTCACAGTACGTATAGGGGATAATGCGGTTGGCACAGAATGGCTGCCTGCTCAGAAGCAGGGGTATAGGCAGAATGAAGAGAACAGCTCTTATCATACCCAGTAACCCTAGCTTAACTATTCGTGCATTGGTGAGGATGGTGGCGTATCTCAGAGGGTTACATATGGCAACGTAGCGATCAAAGGACATTGTCACTAGAACGGCTGAGTGCATTGTAGAAAGTGCGTGAAAGAAGAACATCTGGGTGAGGCAGCCCTTCACAGTAATGCTTTTCAAATTGAACCAAAATATACACAGTGTCTTTGGCATGAAGGACGTAGATGTGGTGATGTCTGTGAGCGCCAGCATGCAGAGCAACAGGTACATCGGCTTGTGCAGGGACTTCTCTTTGCCTACAACAAACAGAACTGTGAGATTTCCCAACAGGCCCATAATGTAGAACATAGAGAAAGGGATGGTAATCCAGACATCGGCAGCTTCCAGGCCAGGGATGCCCACTAGGATGAATATTGAAGAGTCAGGGGTGGTGAAGTTTAAATCTGCCATGAGGTGGCCGATGTGTCGATCAAGCTCAGAAATGCTCCAGGTTCCTGTGAAGAGAGAGAAGCACAGTCAGGGTGGGTTACACAGTTTATCCAGAAAGGGGGTTAGCCAGTGAGGTGGCAAGATTTACAGATGACACTACATTATTTTGGCCATAGTGAACTCCAGAAAATTCCTTAGCGGGAGCTAACCAAATCTGGTGAATGGGCAGCATGCTGGCAGACGAACTTTGGTGTCATTAACTGCAATCTGTATGCCCATTGAAAAGAAAAGCTTTAACTCCTCAAACATCTAAAAAGGTTCTAATTTAAATGTATGAGCCCAGGACAGGGATCTGGGCGTCATGGTACACAGCTCTGGGAACCCCTAACCACAGTGCAAGCACGGACAGAAACTAACTAAACATTCCGATCCAGGAGGAGTGGGGTGGGAAATTGTGCAGAATATACAGTGCCATGAGTCAGTCAAGTCAATATTTCATGCTCCTCTGGACTCCTCTGGGCTCCTCTGTGTAGTACTGGGCACCCTTCTCACACAGGACATTGCAGAGCTAGAGGGGTTGAGGCAAGGGCAAGGAGAATGCTCAAGGACCCTGGGTAATTATTATACAGAGAGAGTCTGAAAACTGTGGGAAACCTTACAAACAACATGATTTAGAGGGTACATGAGAAAAGTCTGTAAAATACTGGCTGGTGCAGATTACATCGAGAATGTGTTCCCCCTGCCGTATAACACAAGATCAAGAGAGCATTCAATTACTCTAAAATTTGGGAAATTCAAACTCTAAAGTACTGACTGGCATATAAGTAGTTGAGGCCATTAGTTAAGGAAGAATCAGAAAGAATTTGGACATAGTGAGACTCTGCGGTTATAATTCTTACAGCTAATTAAATATTTCGGAAAGCCTATACGCCCATGTGTTTCAGGGCACAAGCCAATCTCTAGGTGTCAGGCATTAGGGTGACAGTATCATCATGGTCAAGTCACACACACCTTCGTCTGCAGCACCGTCAAGTCACTGTGAGAGAGAGAGCACTGGACTAGATGGACTATAGGTCTGATCCACAAGGCCATTCCTACATTGGAAATGAGCCAAGTTTCCCCCATGGAAAGAGACATTATCATGCTGGGTTTAACTTTGTGTTCAGCAAAATGGGCATGAAGGGCACAAGGGTCCCGGTATTTAAGGCTACAGGTTTGAACCTCTGTTACTTCCCCTGTTTCTTTTGGTGAGACCCTTTCTGCAGGCGCCCAGCTTTGTGTGAGACAGAAGTTACAGGTGTTAACTGACAAGTGTAAGCAGAGACGTGTGCCAGCAACTCAGCTGCTAACCCTTCTCATGCCTGAATATGGATGACATTTTCAGATGATACAAAAAGAACAATCTCTGTAGGGAGGAATGAGTGTACAACCCTCCCCATTCATGACTAACAGAGCTGGCTAGGAAGTGGACCCAGAGTATGCTGGGTTTAACGTCTGTGTCGCAGTAGCCCAGTGTTTCACTCAGCTACCAATGGTTCCTGCACGTGCCAGCTGTAATTATCTAGGCTATCACATGTCCTACAGTTGCCCACTCTCTTTATATATTGTGCATACTTCTCAGCTTGTGTAGTTGTTTCTGTGTAGCAGTCCGTCAAGCACCGCATGGTGTCTATGGATGTAACAAGAGAAGCCGTACAGATGCCTTTCTTGGAATTTGTCTCCCGTGTGTGATATATCTCACCGGTGAGACACAGTCACTGATTCCCCCTCAGCAAAGGGAGCAGGTGTGACAGGAGGCACCTCCTCCGCTGCAGAGGAAGAGCTGTGGGGAGCGTGGGGTGGCTCTGAGATTAAAGAATCCAGGTGTAACAATGCTACCTCTGGCAAGGCACAACTGAGAGTATCAATTCAGGACAAATTTCTTAGAGCGGGGCAGTCAGAGCCCAAGGCTGGGTGTGCTTTACTATTAAGGCATGCCAAATCAACCAACCAGAGAGGACTTTGGTTTTACCCCACTGGCTAACCGTAAGTCACACAAGCAATTCCCTTAGACACTCCAGTTTTCCAGTATCACCACCAGCACCACTCCTTACGGGAATGACTGGTTGTCACGGATCATTTGGGAGTCAGGGCCCTGCACCTCCCACTTCCTGCGATTCACGGTGACTCTCAGCCAGCCAGTAAAACAGAAGGTTGATAAGATGACAGGAAGACAGTCCAAAAAAGAGCTTGTAGATACAGACAACAGGACGCCCTCAGTCAGGTCCATCTTTGGGAGACAGGGAGCATAGACCCCGGCCCTGGGTCTCCCTCCATTTCCCCAGCCAGCTCCAAACTGAAACCCCCTCCAGCCGTCTCCTCCAGCCACACCCCCTGGCTCCTCCTCCAGCTTTTCTCCAGTTTCCCAGGCAGAAGGTGTCACCTGGCCCTAACCCCCGCCTGGCTCAGGTTACGTGCTCAGGTATCATCTCTCAAGTGAAGTCACACCCTGATGTCCCATCACCAATGCAGACAGTACCAGTAAAACTCCCATGCACCATTCCCAGGTCAATCCTCCCCACTCCCTGCTCCGTCACATGGTGTAATTTGCATTACCCTTATGTTAAATTTGCATTATCCTAACAAAACATTTAATGTATTCATATCTCATATTCATATTCATATTCAGACTTTGACTCCCTCAGGGAACTGATGGGCAGGATCCCCTGGGAGAATAACATGAGGGGGAAAGGAGTCCAGGAGAGCTGGCTGTATTTTAAAGAATCCTTATTGAGGTTGCAGGAAAAAAACATCTCGATGTGTAGAAAGAATAGTAAATATGGCAGGCGACCAGCTTGGCTAAACAGTGAAATCCTTGCTGATCTTAAATGCAAAAAAGAAGCTTACAAGAAGTGTAAGCTTGGAAAATGACCAGGGAGGAATATAAAAATATTGCTCAGGCATGCAGGAGTGAAATCAGGAAGGCCAAATCACACTTGGAGTTGCAGCTAACAAGAGATGTTAAGAGTAACAAGAAGGGTTTCTTCAGGTATGTTAGCAACAAGAAGAAAGTCAAGGAAAGTGTGAGCCCCTTACTGAATGAGGGAGGCAACCTAGTGACCGAGGATGTGGAAAAAGCTAATGTACTCAATGATTTTTTTGCCTCTGTCTTCACAAACAAGGTCAGCTCCCAGACTGCTGCACTGGGCAGCACAGTATGGGGAGAAGGTGACCAGCCCTCTGTGGAGAAAGAAGTGGTTCGGGACTATTTAGAAAAACTGGACGAGCACAAGTCCATGGGGCCGGATGCGCTGCATCCGAGGGTGCTAAAGGAGTTGGCGGATGTGATTGCAGAGCCATTGGCCATTATCTTTGAAAACTCATGGCGATCGGGGGAGGTCCCGGATGACTGGAAAAAGGCTAATGTAGTGCCCATCTTTAAAAAAGGGAAGAAGGAGGATCCGGGGAACTACAGGCCAGTCAGCCTCACCTCAGTCCCTGGAAAAATCATGGAGCAGGTCCTCAAGGAATCAATTCTGAAGCACTTAGAGGAGAGGAAAGTGATCAGGAACAGTCAGCATGGATTCACCAAGGGCAAGTCATGCCTGACTAACCTAATTGCCTTCTATGAGGAGATAACTGGGTCTGTGGATGAGGGGAAAGCAGTGGATGTGTTATTCCTTGACTTTAGCAAAGCTTTTGATACGGTCTCCCACAGTATTCTTGCCGGCAAGTTAAAGAAGTATGGGCTGGATGAATGGACTATAAGGTGGATAGAAAGCTGGCTAGATCATCGGGCTCAACGGGTAGTGATCAACGGCTCCATGTCTAGTTGGCATCCGGTTTCAAGCGGAGTGCCCCAAGGGTCGGTCCTGGGGCCGGTTTTGTTCAATATCTTCATTAATGATCTGGAGGATGGCGTGGACTGCACTCTCAGCAAATTTGCAGATGACACTAAACTGGGAGGAGTGGTAGATACGCTGGAGAGTAGGGATAGGATACAGAGGGACCTAGACAAACTAGAGGATTGGGCCAAAAGAAACCTGATGAGGTTCAACAAGGACAAGTGCACAGTCCTGCACTTAGGATGGAAGAATCCCATGCACTGTTACAGACTAGGGACCGAGTGGCTAGGCAGCAGTACTGCAGAAAAGGACCTAGGGGTTACGGTGGACGAGAAGCTGGATATAAATCGACAGTGTGCCCTTGTTGCCAAGAAGGCTAACGACATTTTGGTCTGTATAAGTAGGGACATTGCCAGCAGATCGAGGGACGTGATTGTTCCCCTCTATTGAACATTGGTGAGGCCTCACCTGGAGTACTGTATCCAGTTTTTGGCCCCACAGTACAAGAAGGATGTGGAAAAATTGGAAAGAGTCCAGCGGAGGGCAACAAAAATGATTAGGGGGCTGGAGCACATGACTTCTGAGGAGAGGCTGAGGGTACTGGGATTGTTTAGTCTGCAGAAGAGAAGAATGAGGGGGGATTTGATAGCTGCTTTCAACTACCTGAAAGGGGGTTCCAAAGAGGATGGATCTAGACTGTTCTCAGTGGTACCAGATGACAGAACAAGGAGTAATGGTCTCAAGTTGCAGTGCGGGAGGTTTAGATTGGATATTGGGAAAAACTTTTTCACTAGGAGGGTGGTGAAGCCCTGGAATGGGTTAGCTAGGGAGGTGGTGGAATCTCCTTCCTTAGAGGTTTTTAAGGTCATGCTTGACAAAGCCCTGGCTGGGATGATTTAGTTGGGATTATGTCCTGCTTTGAGCAGGGGGTTGGACTAGATGACCTCCTGAGGTCCCTTCCAACCCTGATATTCTATGATTCTATGATTCTATGATCTCTTTTATATGTTGCAGGTCAAAGTGAAAGTTGAATAGACAAAAAACAATGCACCAATTTTTCCACTCAAAGGCCTCAAAAAACAACCAAGGTGAAGAACACTTCAAGAACCAAGAAAATATCAACATATCATCTGAAGGTTCAAGTGGTGTATCTACATCCAACCCACCCAAAGCACAAATACAGCTACCTACTGAAGAAACAGTGTCTCCAAAACCTAAAGGAAGTTCCCGATGTTTGTCGGTAAAAGTGTTCCCATTTATTGAAGTTACAAAAGGTGGCTATTGATGCAGCTCTTGCAAAAAAGCTTACGAAGAAGGAAAGCTTTCCAATGTTATAATTGGTAAAAGTGAAGGCGCTTGGTTTGTCAGACTAATCAGCCAAGCCAATGCTGACAAACTAAGTGAAAAGGTTGCAAAACACATCTCTGGAGTGCATCAACATGCAGAAAGCCTTATAAGCCTTATAAGCCCACTTTCAAAGACAATTTTAGAAGTACTTAATGAGGCTGTTAAGAATGCTGGAGACACAACACAGTTCATGCGAACAAACATGGCTGTGGCATCCTACTTTCTATTTAAGCAAGAGATACCACACACTACAAACTGGAGGCCAATGTTAAGTGCATTGTCACTTGTTCAGCCTGAAGTTGAACACTGGTTCCGAACAACACCAGCAAATGCTCACGATCTTTCTGCAAGAAACTCAACTGACTGGCTAGAAGCATGTGGTGCAACAGTGAAAGACTCATCAGTTGAAAAAATGAAGAACTCTCTCACCACATTAAAAAAATGTGCATACATGGCTGATGAATGCACCAATGCAAATGGGCATCAAGTATTAAGTCATTATATACGTTATCTTGATGTCAGTGGTAGGCCATTTCTAGATGTTCAAGTTATAGAAGACACATCGGCTGCATCTGTGACAACCCACATCTTAGAAGATTTAAATGCTTGTCAAATTGGACCCCAAACAGATGGCTGCTTGTGTATTTGATGGAACTGCAAACTTCTCTGGAAGACATGGTGGAGAACAAGCTTTGCTCAGAGAAAAGTGTAACCCTAATCTCTCCTATACACACTGCAGAGGCCATCTACTCCAACTAGCGCTAGTATGAGCTGCAGACTCTTCAAAAGACATTTAAAAAGCTATAAATTTAATGTCTTAATTATATTCTTTTTTCAGCAAGAGTCCAAAAAGACTGAATATCTTGGAAAATATAGAAATTACACCAGGACTGAAGTTCAAATTAGTCCAACCTGGAAAAACCCGCTGGCTTTTTCATGAGCGATCCTTGGCTGTTGTCTTAAAATTACTCCAGCCGTTATTACTGCCTTTGGAAAGTATCTACAAAGATGGGATGGATCTAAGTAGTGAGGCTGGTGGATTACTTTTGTTGTTACATTCAGAGAAGACTATTGCCATTCTCTCTCTTGTTAAGTCTACTGTTGAAATCACTTGGGTCATTGAACAATGTCATCCAGGCATCTGCTACAACAGTAGTAGATCTTTGTCCAGCAATAGAAGCTACATTTGGATCAATCGGAGAGCTATACATTGAAAAAGTACTGGAAGAAGCAAAGACTTCAGTCCAGAAGTTGACTAATGAAGGCATTTATATTGAATCCTTAAGTGAAGAGGACAAGAAGTGTTTGTTAAGACAACTGAAAAAGTACAGACTTGATTCTTAAAAATCTACAACAGCGACTTCTAGATTCTACTCAACCTCTACATAGCTTTTACAGATCCCTGTCCTATAAAACACCAACAGTTGACTGGAGTGAGGCACTACCAGCAATGGGGCTGCCATGTGCTCAAGACAGAATAGAGAATTTGAACACAGAGTGGAATATCATACGATGAATGAATGAAGATTTGATTTCAACATCTTTTTTATCATCTCTAGTGGCTCGACCCGATCTTTATGCTCTGTTTCCTGGGATGAAAGAAGTAGGAATTCATCATTTGCTACTCCCAGTCACAACAGTTACCGTTGAGCGTTCTTTTTCATCCTTGAATAGAATTTTGTGTTCTGAAAGAAGCCGCCTTCTGCCTGATCATGTGAATGTACTAATGAGTGTATCAATTGAAGGAATGGAAGTACCGGACACACGAGAAGCCACCAATGATGAACGCGCTGCATTCAAGAAGTTCATTAACAGAGTTGTGCAAAATTATAACAAGAAACCAAGAAGGATGTTGATGTAGTGCTTCATAGAAGGCTTGAGTAGCCAACTTTAATGTGTGTGATGATTTTAAAAAATGAGTTAAATCTAATAAAATGGTGATGAAACATTTTTCAGTTTTTACTCTGGTGCCATACAGCCCAGCTTCATGCTCAGGGTCTCACCCCTCATCGGCCCTGAACCCATCCCCCTGTGAATTTGAACACCCCCCAATTTCAATTCCTGGGGAAATCACTGGCCCATATTGAGGGTGACACCAGTCACTGACTGGGGATCTCAATTCTTATGGCTTAGGGTTTCTCCTTCTTGAAACCCAAAGCAGATATGAAATGAAGAAGGATTGTAACCCAGGGTTTTTATACATTTCCAGCAGCCTCTTGGCCTGAGAAAACAATAGACTTAACTTTCTGTCCCCCAAACAGCAGGGCAATTAGCATAAGGTAATTATCCACGAAAGGGTTCAGATACATATTACCACAACCTTCAAAGAGACATATAGAAAATAATACTATTTCATTCAAGTGTCTTCCTAAATGTTAATACTCCTTTTTTGATCTTTGAATCAAAGCCATAATAATAGTCAATAAAATAATTGTTTTCTTACATCACAAGACCTGAGCAAACATCTGCCCTTCTGTCTCTAACAATGCAGGCTGCATTTCAAAGCTCTATTCATTTACATACCTTCCTAACAACTCTTTAAAATTTCGCAATGGGTAGTGTCAGTCTGTGAGTTAATTAACTCTTTCTGGCCCTGTGTCACCTTTCAATGAGATATTATATTACACTCATAACACCACACCGCCAACGCAAAATTGATGTGGAAGGGATGTCACAAACATCCCTAAGTGCATCCAAAGAGCTCCACATCCTGGGTTCTGGACTCTGTCTTAAAGAGGTACCATCCATTTTTACCATCATGTTAGATGCAAGGTTCTGTTGTCCCTTCATTACCAACTTCTGCTTACACATGGAATCAGATGTAGTCTGATTCCACTGAGAGACTACAATTCATATACAAA
>QXTE01000813.1:0-11101 GCA_003942145.1 Platysternon megacephalum
CACCGCAAGCCGACGCTCTGGCTCTCCGGTGCCTCCGGAAGGCGGCTCCTCCCTGCCGAACTGCTGCAGCGGCCCGGGAAAGCCAGTGAGTGGACTCGGGGTGGGGCCCACCGAGGTGGGGAGGGGAGGGCTCGCGGGGGGGGCCTGTGCACCCTCCAGGGGAGTTCAGGGGGCGGGGAGGGGGGAACCTGGTCTGGGGAGCAGGCCCTGGGCACGGCTGGCCCCTGGGGTCTATAAAGGCTCGTTGGGATTTGCCCCTCAATTAATGTGCGGGGGGTGGGGGAGCAAGATGACAGTTTCGCCTAGGGCGCAAAATATCCTTGCACCGGCCCTGAGGAAGGGACAAGCTGCTTCCATCCCTGGGGGAGAGGGGGAGAGATGAGCTCTGCAAAGACACGGGCCAGGTCATCCCTTCCCCCGCTCCCCCTCTGTGGCTGGAAGCAGCTCCCGTCCCTTCCCTCCTGCACAGGGCGAAAAGGCTGCTGCTGGCCACATTCTGGTGTGAACCCTGGCAGAAATCTGGGTGGGGGCATGTGATCCTGTGTCTCTCCCCAACACACACACACATGTTGCCTCAGGAAGACACAGCGCCAGACACCAGGAGAGGCGGGTCCGTCCCCGGGTGCCCAGCCAGGCATGCAGGGCGGAGAGCGCTGGGCAGGGAGCATCCTGTTGGTCAGTTACAGCTCCCGCTCATGTGAGAGAGGGTTACGGGAATGTGTGTGTGTGTGTCTGTGTGTGTGTGTGTAAATCTTCTTCCCATGGTGGGGGACAGGGGTGTGTGTGTCACCCCTCCCCATGTGAACCCTAAAGCCTTAAAGATAAGAAGGTCAATAAAAAGAATCCAGCTAGGCAGTGTTTCTTTTTCACAGGGGCTCAGTCACCTTGGTGTTAATTTGAATGTTTGTACTGCGTAGATCTGACTGATTGACTCTCTTGAATACATGGAATTTTACCAGGTGTCCCATATTCAGGATAGGGAAATATGGTCACCCCACTGGTGGGCCGAGATCAGTACCTAGCGCTGCCTTCAGTGCAGTCAGGGGTGACTCCGGATTGACCCCAGGGGGCTGAGATCAGAATCCAGCACACAGGTTCCCTGTGGATGCAGTGAGGTGTCTGTTAGCCCCGGCGCTGTCCCTGGGGCTGGGCTCTAAGGGCAGGTTACAGACACATGGGGAGGGGTTTGTGTCTCTCCATCTCACTCCTGTTTGTGTGTGAACGCAGAGCTCCCTGAGCCCAGACCCTCCATCTCCGTCAGCCCCAGCAGGGTGATCGCCCTGGGGGGAGTCGTCACCATCCGCTGTCGGTGCGAGGCCAGGAGGTTATTTCTGTATAAAGATGGAATCGAAATCCAGGAGCTGGATGCTGCTGGAGATGGGGGTGAATTCACCATCCCCAGCACCAGATGGGAACACGGAGGGGTCTACACGTGCCGATCTCGCTCCAGATCGGAACCGCCCAACTGGTCGTATCCCAGTGACATTGTGCGGATCATTGTAGTAGGTGAGGGGCCAGGCTCAGTGTCCCCACTCCCAGCCCCACACCCAGCCAGACCATCATGAGGGTCTCTGGGCAGATGGGACACTCCTTGGGGTGTCACTTAACCTGCCTGTGCCTCCATTTCCCCTGGTATGAATGGGGGATAATCATCCCTCCTGCATCTTGTGTCTGGTTAGATCGTCAGGACTTGGCTTTAGGGTGGGGGCTTTTTTTCACTGTGTCTGTGCAGAACCCAGCACCTCTGACTCCCTCCCCCCTCCCGATCTAACCACTAGACCTCACTCCCCTCCCCGAGCCAGGGGTAGAACCCAGGACCAGGTGTCCTGGCTCCCAGGCTGAGGGGCCCCATTAAATAGGTAGACGGGTACAGAGGGTTGCTCTGGATTTAGGTCCTCGGGCAGTTCCGGGCGTAGCTCCCAGGAATCTCTAGGATCTCGGAGAGGTTCCTCTGGCTGGGTTTTCTCCCAGGGGCCCCGTCTCTGGGACCGTGCGGCGAGGACGGGGCGCAGTGACTGTTCCGGGGTCTGTCTCACGGCCTGTCTCCTTCTCATTGCAGAGCTCAAGTACCCCAAACCCTCCATCTCCCTGAGCCCCAATGGGGGGGTCACCCTGGGGGGATCTGTGACCATCCGGTGTCGGGGTCGGCACCAGAACATGAGGTTCCTTCTGTACAAAGATGGAAATCAGAACATGCTGCAGGACGCGGAGCCAACTGGGGATGTGGCTGAGTTTCCCATTCGCAACGTGAGCCGGCGAGACGCAGGGAGCTACAGCTGCTATTATCACCACAAACGGTACCAGTTCCGCTGGTCGCATCCCAGCGACCCCGTGGAGCTGGTGGTAGCAGGTGAGGGGCCCGGATCAGTATCCCCGTTGCCAGCCACACACCCAGCCGGACCCTCAGTGGCAGGGGCATGTGCAAGGGGGGAAGCAGGCACAGGGGCCCCCAAATCAGTGGGGCCGGAGCACAGAACTCCTCCGGGGAGCAGAGCCAGCTCCTCTGGCTGTGGGGGGCTCACAAAGTGACCCTCCAAAAGCGACCACATTTTTATTCCTCTGCACGCCCCTGATCAGGGGGTCTCTGCGCCAATGGGACGCTCAGAGCCAGGCTCTGCCCTGAGCCCTGGGCCCAGCAGAGGTGACGCCCGGCTGGGGGGCAGGGATGGAATCACTGGTGCGTTCCCGGCAAGGGGGCAGCAGCACTTGCTGGAGGTTCGAGGCCGAGGGAGGGGGGATCCCTGCCTCAGGGGGAGCTGCAGAGCAGGGGCCTTTCCCAGGGGGATGCTGCCCCGGCCTTCCCCGCTCTGGGGATGCACAGAGGAGTCAGGGCCTAGAGGCTGCCCACCCGGCCCCGCCCCCAGCCTGTGGCTGCATTCCAGGGCTGGCTGTGTGATGCCCACCTGGGCTGGGGGCTGTCGGGTTAAAGAGCAGTGGGAGCTGCACACGTTGGCTGCTCAGAAGCAGCCTCAAAACTGCTGCTGTGGGGAGACCCCCAAGGATTCCCGGGCAGCAGAAGTGGGGGGAGCTCGAGCCTGGGACAGTATTTTTTTTGGTGGGGAGAGAGAGAAAACAGCAGGGGACAGCAGCCAGCAGCTCCTCCCCCCGCCCCCAGTGCTGCTGGTGGAAACGGCTGGTAGAGTTTGGAGGGAGGCTGCCCAGTGCCGGGAGAGAGACACCAGCAGCCAGCGAGGTAACAACCGGCACCAGAAATGCAGGGACCCAGCGAGCAGGAGCCAGTGGAAAGGGACCCGGTGGCCGAGCTGTGTCATCGAAGGGACCAGGCAGAGAGCTGGCAGGGAAAAACTCCCATTGGGAAGGGACAGAGATGGCAGGAACAGGAGGAGGCAGACAGAGGAAAGACAGAGGCATGAGGGGGAAAGTTAAAGGAAGAACCGGGCAGTGAAACACACAAAAAAAGAATCTCTAAGTTACCTAAGAAATTGTTAGCAAACCGCAGGAGAAGTGAAGCACGAATGAAACGAGACAGAAACCAGCTGTGAGCAAAGAGAAACGGGCTGAAGAAATGAGGAGGAAGTGAGCTGTAGCGAAAGTAAAGCAAATAGAACGGACAAAACGTCCGCCCAGCACCTTCAGGGGCAGCGACAGGAAGGGAAAATTGTCCGAGAGCAAAGGGACTCTAGAAAAAGCAGCGGAGGGACAATTGTTCAATTGAGAAGCCGACCCATCGCCTGGAGAAATCGCTGCAGGTATCTGAGCTGGAACTCAGAGCAGCAAACAGAGACGGCGCAAGGGGATGGCTCCAGATACAACAAACCAGCCTAAGGACAGAGAAGCCGCGAAGGGACCGTAGAGCGGTGGGTTCTGGCCTAGTGCCTTGGACGTTCTAATGCCAGATCCTGGTGCTCCAGGAATGTAAATTGTTGCCCATTGTTAGGCCTGAATAAAGATGTAGCACAAATAACAGTTATGCCAACTTGACTTCAGTCAGGTTGATAGAGGTTTCAAGAAGCATGTTTCATAAAAGCCCTGAAAAAAAGTAAGATAAGAAAGGGAGGTGCATTCCTCAAGTTACCAGCTGCGTTAACTCTTGTCTTCCAGTGTCTGTTGCTTGGCAACCTTGCTGATAAGAAAGTTGCTGGGGCATCAACTTGCTTACATTATAAAAAAAGACAAATGTGCTTTGTTATTAGGGTTTGTTACTAATCAAAAANAAGTGGGTTTAATTCAGCCAACGGCAGTTACTGTTCAGGCGAGCTCAGCAATAGTTCCCAGTGTGACCCCACACAGCAGTTCCTGCTACACCAGCGAACTCTGATTCTCCTTCCCCAGCTGATGGAGATAAAACGTAATTGGCCTCTAGGTCCCCTCGGCCTCTCCTTGCCCTGCCCCAGCCACCCCTCCATGGGCTCCTTGCAGATGTATCCGGGCCATTGCCCTGCTGAGGGGTTGGGGACCCCGTGTCTCTTGTGTCGCTAGCCCGGCTCTCTCGGTCTTGGATTTGGGGAAAAAGCATCCAGGAGACTCTCCCTGCAGGCCCCTGTATCGGCCTCGTTACTGGGGCCGGGCTGTGGGGTCGGGGCGCAGTGACCGTGCCGGGGTCTGTGTCTCACGGCCTGTCTCCTCCTGCCTGCAGAGCCCAGCTATCCCAAACCCAACATCTCCCTGCGCCCTAGTGGGCAGGTTGCCCCAGGAGGAGCCGTGACCGTCCGGTGTGAGTGTCGGTGTGCGGGAGCGAGGGTCTTTCTGAGTAAAGCTGGAGACCTGGACGCTCGGCGCTCAGTGGACCCCGCAGGGGACGTGGCTGAGTTTCCCATCCGCAGCGTGAGCCGGAGAGACGCAGGGAGCTACAGCTGCCAATACAGCACCAAATCGGACCTGCCCATCTGGTCGCATCCCAGCGACCCCGTGGAGCTGGTGGTAGCAGGTGAGGGGCCCGGCTCTGCGTCCCCGCTCCCAGCCCCATACTCAGAGGTCTCAGGGGTCCCAGAGCGAGTCTGGGCTGTTGGAATTAGCACCCCCTGGTTTGATACAGCCCCGTTTGGCAGACAAGCTCCCCTGTAGCTCTATAGACACAGGGACGTTCCTCCTCCAAAATAGGAACAGCCGCACCCAGACCTGCTCCGCAGGGACTCCAGGTGTGAATGGCACCTGGCTGGTTCAGGGACCATCTCTGTGTCCGTACAGCTCCGAGCACACAGTGGAACTGGCCCACGACAGGGGCTCCGGGTAAGTAATACTGGTCAGTAATGATTTTTGTTCTGGTTTCCGTGGAGCTCAGGGTCTCGCTGGGCCGGAGAAGAGCCGCCATTGCCTGTTGGGGGGAGGAGAGGTTCCCTATGTAACTAACCCCAGACACCAGGGCTCCAGCTTTCTCACCCCTGTGTCCCATTCCCAACAGACGCTGGTTCTATTCCCGCAGGGGGAACCGACTCAACTCAGCCGGGAACGACGCCGGCTTCCACCCGCCCAGGCAGCGCGGAGCCAGGTACCGGGGCGGGGGGCAGGAAATCACCATCAACCCCTCGAGAAACAGGTTTGTGCTGCCCAAGGAGCCACCTCTGGGGGGGAGCCACAAAGGGCTGGCTGGGTGAGATGGGGGCAGATCCCCACAGTAAATTCCCCATCTGAAACGCCCCCCCGCCCCCGGACTCATTCCATATGTGGGGCGGGCGTGTGACTGGACAGATGCCAGATTTGCTTGGTGGGAGCAGAGCCCGGGGGAGCTTCCCCCCAAAACACAGCCCCACCCCGAGGGCCCCACAAACTGGGGTGCTTAGCTGCTCACCGGCACCTCAATGCCACCCGTGTGGGGCACAGCTCGGTGCGTATCCCCCTGGGAGAACAGGGCCAGGGACGGAGAGCCGGGGTAATGATCCCGTGTATCCCATCTGTCTGCCTGAGTCTGCAGACAGCCCGGGGGAATGGCTCAGAAGCAGGGCTCCCCCTTCACAGGGGTGCTGCCCAGAGGTGTGTCAACTCTGGAACCTACCAACCCAGATAGACACCATGTTAACTCTGTAACCTGCCAATTCCATGTGACACGGTTAACTCTGGATCCTAATGATGGCCATTGCTACACCACCTGGGGCCTGACAACAGGCCTCTCTGTCCCAGGATCTCGCCACCCCAGGAATTTCTCCCCACTGACCACCACCTTCCACGCCCACTGGGGGTCTGAGGGGCCTGAGCCCAGGAGAATACACGCAGACATATACGCTGGGGCCGGAAGTGGCAGCCAATCTGCCACCCCGCCCATCTGGCTAAACAGCTCTATGGCCTTGGGACCCAGAAAGGGGGCTAACGCCGGAGCCTTTCTGCAGGGTCAGCCTGGGTCCAATTTCCAGCCTTCCCAAAGGCCGCGAGACAGGCATCTCTATCTCCCCCTCCTTAACCTGGGGCAGCAATTTAGTGCTGAGGTTCCCTGTGGAATTGGCACCCCAGGGTCCATCCCCAC
Organism: Platysternon megacephalum; assembly: GCA_003942145.1. Taxonomy (NCBI): domain Eukaryota; kingdom Metazoa; phylum Chordata; order Testudines; family Platysternidae; genus Platysternon; species Platysternon megacephalum. Next base: position 6,419 of record QXTE01000813.1, read on the forward strand.
TCACCCCTGGACGGGTCCCTCTGCCTTTCAGCTCTGTCATTCTTGCCGGCAAGTTAAAGTATGGGCTGGATGAATGGACTATAAGGTGGATAGAAAGCTGGCTAGATCGTCGGGCTCACAGGGTAGTGATCAACGGCTCCATGTCTAGTTGGCAGCCGGTTTCAAGCGTGCCCCAAGGGTCGGTCCTGGGGCCGGTTTTGTTCAATATCTTAATTAATGATCTGGAGGATGGCGTGGATGCACCCTCAGCAAATTTGCAGATGACACTAAACCGGGAGGAGTGGTTGATACGCTGGAGGGTAGGGACAGGGCCGGCACTCCCATTAGGCGACCTAGGCGGTCGCCTAGGGCACTGCTATTTTGGGGGCGCCTGCGCCCCCGCCGCCCGTAGAAATTTGGGGGCGGGACCTTCCGTCGCCGCTGTTGGGGGCGGGATTTCAGGTGCGGGACCTGATGAGGTTCAACAAGGACACGTGCAGAGTCCTGCACTTAGGACGGAAGAATCCCATTCACTGCTACAGACTAGGGACCGAGTGGCTTGGCAGCAGTTCTGCAGAAAAGGACCTAGGGGTTACAGTGGACGAGAAGCTGGATATGAGTCGACAGTGTGCCCTTGTTGCCAAGAAGGCTAACGGCATTTTGGGCTGTATAAGTAGGGGCATTGCCAGCAGATCGAGGGATGTGATCGTTCCTCTCTATTTGGCATTGGTGAGGCCTCATCTGGAGTACTGTGTCCAGTTTTGAGCCCCACAGTACAAGAAGGATGTGGAAAAATTGGAAAGAATCCAGCGGAGGGCAACAAAAATGATTAGGGGGCTGGAGCACATGACTTATGAGGAGAGGCTGAGGGAACTGGGATTGTTTAGTCTGCAGAAGAGAAGAATGAGGGGGGATTTGATAGCTGCTTTCAACTACCTGAAAGGGGGTTCCAAAGAGGATGGATCTAGACTGTTCTCAGTGGTGGCAGATGACAGAACAAGGAGTAATGGTCTCAAGTTGCAGTGGGGGAGGTTTAGATTGGATAGTAGGAAAAACTTTTTCACCAGGAGGGTGGTGAAGCACTGGAATGGGTTAGCTGGGGAGGTGGTGGAATCTCCTTCCTTAGAGGTTTTTAAGGTCAGGCTTGACAAAGCCCTGGCTGGGATGATTTAGGGGATTGGTGCTGCTTTGAGCAGGGGGTTGGACTAGATGAACTCCTGAGGTCCCTTCCAACCCTGATATTCTATGATTCTATGATTCTAACCACCATTAGTGGAGACCTCTGCAAACGTTGGCCTCAATAGCACTGGGGGAGCATGGGCCTGTCTGTCATGATCAGGGTCCCATTGTGCCAGGTGCTGCATAAACACAGAGTGAAGAGACAGTCGCTGCCCCTGGGAGCTCACTAAGGAAAGTGAATCTGTCGGTACCTCAGTTTCCCCCTGGGTAGAATGTTGATAAAGACCCCTCCCTGCCTCCCAGGGGCTGACTCCCTTCCTGTGTGGAGCTCGGGCCCTGTGGTGCTGGGCACCAGAGACCAGCCCGTGAGTCGCTCTGTGCTCGGGGGGGCCGGATGCAGCCAATGAGGCAGGGACCACACACGGGCATATGAGGATCCCAGCTCCACCCCCAGCCAGATCCTTGGGTGGGCTCTGCACAGATGCGATGCTCAGAGCCAGGCTCTGCCCTGAGCCCTGGGCCCAGCAGTGGGGACGCCTGGCTGGGGAGCGGGGGCGAGTCACTGGGGCGGTTCCCAAACTGGGGGGAGCAGCAGCAGCTGGAGATTCGGGGTTGATGGGGGGGATTCCTGCCCCCTGGACTGGGCGGGGGTAGGAGGTGGAATCCGCCATGAACCAGCCGTGGAAACAGGTCGTGGTGCCCAGTGGCTGGGGCTGGTTGTCGGAGATGGGGGCAGTGCCTCTGGGTGGGTGGGGCCCAGACATCAGCGGGAGGGGCAGCCCCCTGCCCCTCACTCACCACCATACCTCCAGCTCCCTCGATGCCTCATGCCCTGCAGGTCGCTGCCTAGAATTTGCTGGGGGATGCCAGGAGAGGGGCAGGATCTGGGGGGCTGGGCTGTGAAATTGGGCCCAGCTTCGTACCTGAGTCCTGGGGCAATAACCCCCCTTCTTGGCCACATGACATCCCCCTGGCAAGAGCATTACCCATAATTCCCTCTGGTCTTGCTTCCCCTCCCCCCAGTGGGGTCTCAGGGGATCTCTGAGCCTTCCCCCAGGAGATGTTCTGCTGCCTCTGTCTGTGCCCTGGTCCGAGGGGGGGGGGGGCAGCTGTTGAAGTACCAGCCTCCCCCCCCCCCCCCCCCCGGCATACTGTTTGGCAGGAGCCGAGATACCCCGGGGATGGGCTCACTGCACAGCAGACAGGCCGGGACAGAGGTACCTGTGGGGGTGGACAGAGGGGTCCTATGGGGACAGGGAGCTGGGGTGGTTCCCTGTTGTGGGGGGCTAAGACCCTGAGGCTCTGATTGTCCCCATCCCCTGCCCCTGTCCTGGGGTGCCGGGTGTCTCAGGGGGCAGTTTGTCCATCTGCGAGCCCCCTTCACCGGGGAAGCTGAGGCTCAGCCCCCTGGGGCAGCAGGACGCAGCCTCCCCTGAGGGGGTCTGGCCCCAGGGAGGCCCCAGAGCCGCAGTGCCTGGGAGACACCCAGAGGGGGGCCGGGCCAGACCTGCCGGACGGGGGGTTGAGGGCTCCGATCCCAGGGCAGCACCAGCTGCTGATCTCCCCATCTGAGCTGCCAAGTGACTTTTCCCTTCCCCCGCAGCAGCCCCCCTGGGGCGCCCGGATTTCACCAATGCCAACATCGCCCGCCTGGCGCTGAGTGCCGTGGTCCTGCTCATCTTGGGGCTGATCCTGGCTGAGGCTTATTACAGCCGCCCAAGGGGGCGCCCTATGTGAGGTGACCCCCCCCTTCTGCGCCCCTTGCTCCCCCCAGCGGCTGGGCTGAGGTTGGCATGGGCCCCTCTAACCCACCATCTCTCTGCACCCCCAGGAGCCTGAATCTGGCCGTGCAGGGAAGAGAATCTCCATGGGGACGAGCTGCTTCCCCATGGGGTCCTGAGATGCCGGCACAAACCCCCCTGCACCCAAACACCCCTGCCTTGGAGAATCCTGTCCCCCAACAACTCCCGACCTGACAGCAGCTCCCCAGGATTGAACCCCCAATGCCGTGTGTGACGTTAAACTCTATATATTTATGGAAATATGCTTATGAGTGTAAATACAATGTAACTGGAATATGCTTTATGCAAGAGGTGTCTTGCAAGTTATTATTACAAAGCTTATGATCTACTGAGTCTGTTCATCCTATTTGTATGAATGTATCTTTCTTGTATCTAACACTAGAAATATGAAGTTAACTCTGAGGTCCTCTTGTAATCAGACTAGACTAGGAAGGAGTCTAGTCTGTGAAAGAAGCTTATTGGCACATCTCTGAGGGTGAGATTTACCTGTATTCAGTGTCTTAATTTAATATATATATATATAGACTCTTGTAATCATGCAAAGTGGGGGCCATTAATGGTGGTTTAGAATCTTGATGGCTCCCATTGACTAGGACAATTGACTGTAGATGGCTCTGTTTACCTGCAAGCCTCCACTGCACACCTGCAGGCCAGTCCTGAAAGAATGGAGGGGGGCTCACAGGACATGTGAACATGTCACATGATACTAGAATCCATCTTTAACCTGGTGCTATTCCATTTAGAGGGAGGGGTGGGGACCCAGAGAGAGACAAAGGATTCCTGCCTTGTGCCAAAGCTATAAAAGGGGGTGGAACAGAACAAAGGCGGCCAGTCATGAGAAATCCCCTAGTTACCACCTCAGCTGGAGCTAACAAGGACTGTACCAGGGAAAAGGATTGGGCCCAGACTAGGAAGGAGTCTAGTCTGTGAAAGAAGCTTATTGGAACATCTCTGAGGGTGAGATTTACCTGTATTCAGTTTCTTAATGTATTAGGCTTAGACGTGTGTGTTTTGTTTTATTTTGGTTGGTAACTTACTTTGTTCTGTCTGTTATTACTTGAAACCACTTCAATCCTACTTTTTATACTTAATAAAATCACTTTTGTTTATTAATTGGCCTAGAGTAAGTGATTAATACCTGGGGGAGCAAACAGCTGTGCATCTCCCTCTATCAGTGTTATAGAGGGTGGACAATATATGAGTTTACCCTGTATAAGCTTTATACAGAGTAAAACCGATGTATTTGGGGTTTGGATCCCATTGGGAGCTGGGTGTCTGGGTGCTGGAGATAGGTGACCTGCTGAGCAGTTTTTGGTTACAGTCTGCAGCTTTGAGGGCATGGACGATACCTGGGTCTGTGTATGCAGCTGACTAGTGTGTCTGGCTGAACAAGGCAGGGTTCTGGAGTCCCAAGCTGGCAGGGAAAATGGGCTCAGAGGCAGTCTCAGCACATCAGGTGACAGTCTCAAGGGGGTCTCTGTGTCCGACCACATCACAAGGTGCATCAATGGCTATTAGCCAGGATGGGCAGGGATGGTGTCCCTAGCAACTGTTTGCCAGAAGCTGGGAATGGGCGACAGGGGATGGATCACTTGATGATTCCCTGTTCTGTTCATTCCCTCTGGGGCACCTGGCATTGGCCACTGTCGGCAGACAGGATACTGGGCTCAGCGCCGGCTCCAGGGTTTTTGCTGCCCCAGGCAGCAAAAAAAAAAAAAAAAAA
>QXTE01000813.1:11200-87118 GCA_003942145.1 Platysternon megacephalum
CCCCCACTTCGCAGTCAGACGTGACTCTCAGCCAGCCAGTAAAACAGAGGTTTATTAGATGACAGGAACACGGTCTAAAACAGGTCTTGCAGGTACAGACAACAGGACCCCCTCAGTTAGGTCCATCTTGAGGCCCCAGGGGGGCTAGAGCCCCGTCTGGGCACCCCTCCGTTTCCCCAGCCAGCTCGAAACTGAAAACCCCCTCCAGCCCCTCCTCCTCTGGGCTTTGTCCCTTTCCCGGGCTAGGAGGTCACCTGACCTCTTTGTCTCCAACACCTTCAGTTGCCACCTTTGCAGAGGAGGGGCCCAGGCCATCAGTTGCCAGGCGACAAAGTGTCAGGCATTTCTGTGCACTGGCCCTTGGCTCTGCCACAACCACACACCCTTATCCCACCACCTAGATACTTAAGAACTGCACAGGGGAAACTGAGGCACCCACACAGTATTCAGAGGAAACATTAACAACATTCCCACTTCGTCACACCTCCGCTCCCAGAGGGAATAATGCCCCCCTGTTCTCTAGCCTGGAGTGACTCTCAGCCAGCGTAAAACAGGAGGGTTTATTGAGCGTCTGAACACAACACAGGAAACTCTCAGGGCCTCAGGCCTGGCCTCCCTCAGCACAGCACATCCCAGTCTCCCCTGCATCCAGGTGGGCTCTGCCTGCCCCCCCCCTCCAACCCCGAGTTCCCCTGCTTCCCAGCTGGGCATCTGATATCACCGGCCCCAAGCCCCCCCTCTGTCCATTGTCTTCTCTCCAGGTAAACAGGGTTGCCTGGGCCGCCTCTCCTCTCTTCTGTCCTCTGGCCCCCTCTGGCTGGAACTGCCTGGTCAGGTCACCGGGGTCCTCTCTTCGCAGCCCATTGTCCTCCCACTGGCCAGAACCAGCTGTGACTCCTGAGCTGGGCCTCCGGGTCACCAGGTCGCCAGGTCACCAGTCGCTGGGGTCTCCATTCTCCAGGCCATTAGCTGGGGTCCCAAGTTCCCTCTCCGGTCCTCTGTACCAACAAACTCCCTCTCCCCTCACCTTGTTAAACCAGTAACACCCAGGGAAACTGAGTTCCACCCCGTCTGCATGCAAACCATTGGAAAAGCACGGAAAAACCAAGAAAATCCCCCACTTCATCACACACGGGAGCCCCTGAGGTCAGGCAGGCCTCTGGGTAAAGGGAGTGGGAGTGAGGACTCAGATCCTTTCACCAGCCAATCCCACCGGGGCATGTATAAGCCAGGAAAGTTCCCCGCAATAGCGGGACCATTCCCCCGCTTACACTAGGAGCAGGGTCAGCGGCCGCCCTGCCCGTCTGTCTGGAGAGTGAAATGAACCGGTTCCTCCCCCCAAAGCCCGGCTGTTCTGGAAACAAGCGGCTCTGCTCCGGTGACTCCCGAAGGAGCGAGACTTGGAGCCGGTCTGACTCCGGCTGTTGGCCGCGGTCGCTCAGCCCCCGTTTCAATAGACAGGCCGGGTTTGATTCCTTGTCCGGGGGGTTCACCCAAAAGCTTTGCCTTTGAACGGCTGCTGCTGGGGGTTTGCCCAGGAGCTGAGTAGAACCAGGGGCTCGGTTTGAAACGAGCCCCGGCCCCCGGCCTGGGTAACGCTGGCGAGGGAGAGAGTTTCCAACCCCCTGAGCCCTCTGGCCCTGTGAGACCCTCTGCAAAGAGCAGCCAGGAACGGGAGTTTGGGGGGGACAGGCCGAGGGTGGGGCGGGGGAGGGATTAGAGGGGAGAGGGGCTGAGATCAGGGAGGGAGTGGGGGACAGGAATTTGAGACGAGACAGAAAGGGGGCAGGTGGGTGGGTGCTGGAGGGATGACGGGACGGGTGTTTGAGGGGAAACAGGAGACGGGGAGGAGGTGGAAAGGGAATGGGGGTCGAGCGGGATGGGGAATAGGGATGGGGAATGGGGATGGGTTAGGGTTAGGGTTACAGTCAGCGGATGGGGTGTGTGTGTGGAGGGATTTGTTTTCTGGCCAAAATTGCGGTTGAGCTGGGGCACCTCTGGCTGGCTGGAGGGCAGGCAGGGGGGGCGTGAGACAGGGGCAGGTGATGCCCCCAGTGTTCCCAATGGCCATGAGGCAGATTCGCCCTGAAATGCTCACAAGGGGGTGTTACCGAAATATCGGGTCCGCCTAGCTGAGAGCCAAAATCAGATAGACAGAGATAAGGAAAGATGCTTTTATTCTGCAGAAAAAAAGGAGAGCCCGGCCCCTTGGCACAAAGACTCTAACTCACAGATCCTTCATACACATTCAGATAGAGACCCTGGCTGTGTTAACACTTGATTGGTGGTTCCAGACCCTGTGCTTCTACTATCTGGTCAGTGAAAACGAGTTTGGAACCAGCATCTCCTGGCTCAAGGGATCAGAAAAAACATAGTTGAAAAGTTCAGGGTTCTGTTGTTAGTGTGGCTTCTGCTTCCCCCTAGTGGCCACTAATACAAATTGCCATAGGGGTTTTCTCAGGGAAGGGAAATCACTTGGTGACTTTCACAGCCCCCCCTTCGGGCCTGACTAACCCAAGTTGTCAGGCCCGTTAACGCAATTTGCGATCAAGCTGGAGGGAAAGATACTGGGTTTTCTTTCGGACAGCAGAGCTTCTGGTTACAGCAGTACACAGACATTTTGCACATTGTATCATTACCCAAATAAAAAGCGAAGAAGGAAAATAATCCACTTAACAATTGTTCAGAAGAGCCCCGTAAACCATGACCCAAGGTCTGGGAGGAGGTCCTCAAAATTAAAGGTATGATCAAGAGATACAGCATGAAAAACAACAGCAGCATTCTTAATAGCTTGTAAATCTTTTTCAATTAAGCCAGAGTGATTAACATAGAAGCAGCATTTTTCCCCGATGCGAGCACAAGCCCCCCCTTATTTCAGCATCCATGGCATCTAATACATGGCTATTTTGCAAAGCTATCTCGGCTACCTCATTAATTTCCCGTTGCAACTTTTGAAAAGCGTCTATTGATGCATTAGCTGTTTTTTCTAATTCTGCGGAAATATTTACTACCGCTCTTTCTAGCTCTGCAACCCCCAACCCCGGAATGAGCGCACGGACAAAGGAGTGAAATCCCGTCTGCCTGACTACTAGGGGATTTACGGCGCGCTTTGCTCCAGTTCTTATGGGGGGGGGGGGGGGAAAGAGCTTGTGAGAATAGCTTCCCAGGTTGAGGATTTGACTGGAATCTAACGTGTGGTTTATTTGGACATTTGGTAGCACCCGGGCCACACCACACCGACCTTGCCAACCTGGAGGGAGAGCCTTGTAGGCACTGTGGCCACAGATAAAATACAAGCCGGGGGCCTTTAAATAGAGGGTGAGGGTATTACCCGCGACTCGGTGGCGCCAGCCTCCCCGCACATCCCGGTGCTTGGAGTTACCCACTAGGCGGTCCTGACACCTCCAATGGGAGACGTTTAAACGTCCCAGGGCGTGGGTATTATTGAGGATGCCCCCACAATACGTGACAACAAATACGTCGGCTATAAAACTTACAAGCAATCCCATGGAATGTGGGCATCCAGACATCCTTTCAAGGGATGGGTGAGGCAACAGAATGCCAGAGTAAATATTCACATAATATGCATGTGTGGCATTTATGGGGCCCAATGGGAGGAATGAGGGAAACCACTGCCCTTGATGAAGGATGCCCGTCAATTTTACAGCAAAGGCCCTTTCCAGGAGACAAGGGGGTTTCTGGGTGTTCTCAGAGGTATGCAAAGGGTAGAGGGTCCCAGTTCTGGCATCAAACCGCAGGGTTTGGTCACAGGCCTTAAGGGGAAGGGAGCCCACGTCCCTCCCAAGTCCTTTCACATTTTTTAAGCAAAGGGGCAGGTTATACCCAGCCTTTAGGATACTAAAAAGAGGGATTCCCTTAGCTGCCCAATAGTAATGCTAAACTTTAGACATTTTTTTATATTTGTTGTACTGATATTTTTTAATTTATGCCCATTCAGTTTTCCGTACTACCTGTAAGGAGAGTACTTCAGAGAGATTTGCAGGTACAGCCCATAATCCTATTCCTTCCTCGGAACGGGTTCGGTGACACAACCATTGGCCAGGCGCTGTAAGGACTCAATCGCTGGGTGGGGGTTGGCATGTAGGAGGGGCAAACTTAAAAGAAGTAGCCACTGTACCACCACCCACAAAATCAAAGTTATAAAGTTTTAGGACTTATTTTGCCTGAACAAAAGTTTTAGTTTTTTGAGGGGTTTAGTTTGCCAGGTGTTTGCTTCTGGCTCTTCCGGGTCGCGGTGGGAAGAGCTGGCGGTGCTCCCTCGAGGTCCGGACTCGTTTGCTTTTGGCCCGGCCTAGGGGCTAGCTTGACTCGGGTGTGATGAATTCAAGTGTTTTGTTTTTTTACTTGAATTGCAGTGTGGGAGGTAAGAAGGACTTGGAAAGGGCCTTTCCACCGGGGTTGGAGAGGCTTGTGTTTTTACTTTTTGACATAGACCCAATCCCCAGGAGTGATCCGATGGGCAGGGACATCTGCAGGTAGGGACTGAAATTGGGCTGCGTACCTGTGGAGATATATAAGAGCAGTTTGGAGGGAAATAACATATCTGGTTAGCTTCTTGTCACCCCAGGTAGCTAGATTAGTCACATATTCGGGCTCATAACTATATACATAAAATGGCAACCTATAACATTACTGTAACAACAATGCTCAGTGCATCATGAGCCTTCCGAAGACACCCGACATGCCAAACTTTGCATTGGATGATGTGACGAAGTGGGGGGTTTTCTTGTTTTTTCCGTGTTTTCCAGGGGGTTGCATGCAGAGGGAGTGGGACTCAGTGTCCCCAGGTGTTACTGGTTTAACGAGATGAGGGGGAGTTTGTTGTTACAGAGGACTGGAGAGGGAACTTGGGACCCCAGCCGATGGTCTGGAGGATGGACACCCCAGCGACTTGTGACCTGGCGACCCGGAGACCCAGCGCAGGAGTCACAGCCGGTTCTGGCCCGTGGGAGGACAATGGGCTGCAAAGAGAGCATCCCGGTGACCTGACCAGCTGGTTCCAACCAGTGGGGAACAAAGAACGGATGAGAGGAGAGGAGGCCCAGGCCACCATGTTTATGACTGTGTTTACCTGGAGAGAAGACAATGGACAGAGGCGGGGCTTGGGGCCAGTTGGGAAGCAGGGGGGATGGAGAGGGGGAGTAGGCAGAGCCCACCTGGACGCAGGGGAGACGGGGACGTGCTGGGCTGAGGGAGGCCAGGCCTGAGGCCCTGAGAGTTTCCTGTGCTGGGTTCAACTCTCAATAAACCCTCCTGTGTTACGCTGGCTGAGAGTCACTCCAGTTTAGAGAACAGGGTTGCATCAACCCCTTCAGGGGCAGAGGCCCGGGGAGTCCAGAATGAGTGGACCCTGAGGGGGCCCACGGCGAGAGACAGACGTGCTAAGGCTCAGAGAGGTGCGGCTCCAGGAGGTGGAGGGGCCTGACCCCGGGAGAGAGTGGACCCCCAAGAAGGGCTGTCGCACTGAAAGGGGCACCCCCCACAGACCGCACGGGGCCAAGAGTGAGCACGATCTGTGAGTCCGTGACAATGTGGTAGCAGAGGATGGTTGGCGGATGCACCCTATAGATTCTATACGGTCACAGTTTATGTCAATAACGGCACACCATGGCTCTGTGTCTGTGGGGCTGGGAACCCAGCTCGCAGGGCCGGGATTCTGGGTGGGGGCAACTCTGGGATCTGGGAGGGAATCTCTGCCCGGGGGCCCCTGGATCTGCCCGTGGCTGGGGCCGGCTGGGGAGGCCGGGGCTGGGTGGGTGCCCGGGTCTGGCTCTCACAGCCTGTGTCCTGCGCGCAGATCCCAGCTTACCCAGCCCCTCCATCTCTCTGAGCCCCACCGGGGTCACCGCCCCATGGGCAGACGCCACCATCCGGTGTCAGGGGCAGCGCCGGGATGCGAGGTTCTTCCTGCACAAGGCTGGAGACCTGAACCCACAGCGACACATGGACCCTGCTGGGGACGGGGCCGAGTTCCACATCCCCACCGTGGGCCGGCAGCACGGAGGGAGCTACAGCTGCAGCTACCGGCCCCGATCAGAGCCCTTCGTCTCCTCGCAGCCCAGCGACCCCGTGCAGCTGGTGGTAGCAGGTGAGAGGCCAGGCTCTGCCTGGAGCCCAGCAGAGGGGATGCCTGGCCGGGGAGTGGGACAGAGTAAGTGGGGGGAGCAGCAGCCGCTGGAGATTTCAGTCCTAGGGAGGGGGGATCCCTGCCCACAGGGGGAGCTGCATAGCAGGGGGCCTTTCCCAGGGGGATACTCCCCATCTCAGGGGATGCACAGAGGGCTCGGGGCCCAGGGGCTGCTCAGCCGGCCCCTCCCCACTCCCCTGGACACCCAGTGCTCAATGGGGAGCTGTGCTGGGGAGGGGCCGGTGGCTGGGTCCCCGTGTCAGCCCCTCCCTACCTGGGGTCTGCATCTCACGGCCTGTCTCCTTCTGCTCCCAGAGCCCACCCTGCCCAAGCCCTCCGTCTCCGTCCGCCCCAGCCGGGGGGTCACCCTGGGGGGAGCTGCCACCATCCGCTGCCGGGCTCGGCCCCAGAACGCCACCTTCCTTCTCTACAAAGATGGAGGCTACTGGGGGCGCGTGGCCCCCGCGGGGGACGTGGCCGAGTTCCCCATGGCCGGCGCCGGATGGGAAGACGCAGGGAGCTACAGCTGCTCCGATCACACCACGCGGGAGCCGTTTGCCGTGTCCCACCCCAGTGACCCCGCGCGGCTGGTGGTGAGAGGTGAGGGCCCCAGATCGGCGTCTCCTAGTCACTCCGCCCCAGGGCCCAGGCAGCGAGGGGGCAGCGAGGGGGCAGGGGAGGGGACCCACTCGGCCAGTTAAACGGGCTCGTTCTGCCCAAGGACCCGCCCTCAGGGGGAGGCACAAAGGGCTGGGGCTGGGTGGGGAGAATGACTGGAGTTACTGGGGGTATGTGGGGCCCAGACGCCATGGGGAGGGGCTCCTGTCACGGAGTGTGGGGGAGTCCGGGCCCTGCACCCCTGGGGTTCCTGCGATTCACCATAACTCTCAGCCAGCCAGTAAAACAGAAGGTTTATTGAGACGACAGGAACACAGTCCAAAATAGGTCTTGCCAGTACAGACAACAGGATCCCCTTTAGTTAGGTCCATCTGGGGGCCCAGGGAGGCCACTCTCCCCGCTGGGAAGCCCCAGCCCCGTCAGAGTCCCCTCTTCATTCCTAGCCAGCTTCCAAAACTGAAAAAACCCCTTCCAGGCGTCTCCTTTCTCCCTTCCCCCACGGCTCCTCCCCCAGCCTTTTCCTTTGTCCGAATTCCCAGTCAAAGGTGTTACCTGGTCTCCAACTCCCCTCCTGGGTTCTCATGTTACATGCTCAGCTATCTCCCTTCCCCCATGCAGGCAGTCCCAGCTCAGCTCCCCGGCAATCTTCCCCCTCAGTATCCAAAGAACACCACAAAACATTCTCACTTCGTCACAGCTCCCTGCGGTGGGATGGATCGAGGGGTTCGCATGGGGACACAGACAGGGTGGGGGGATGGGGATAGGGAGCTGTCGCGGCTTCCTGTTCTGGGGCGGGGGCAGAGGGGGGGAGGTCCCCGATGACTCTCACTGCACCAACCCCCCTCCCCATTTGTCACCCCCAGATTACACCCAGGGCAACATCGTCCGCCTGGCCCTGAGTGCCGGGGTCCTGCTGGCCCTGGCGCTGATCCTGGCCGAGGCTGCCCATGGCTGGAGGAGGGGCGGACGCTAGGTGAGGTCAGGGCCGGCTTTAGGAAGTGCGGGGCCCAATTCAAACATTTTCGGTGGGGCCCCGGCAGGGATGACACACAAAAAAAAACCACACGTAAAAAAAAAACCCTTTCATTTCTTCCATATATTATTTACTTTCCACAATTATATCAATAATAACAAAATTATATATTATGTACATTGCATCATATGTTATAAATATCAAGTTGGTTAAGAGGAACTTTATTGTACACTTCACCTATATATGGAGACAGGGGCTGGCTGCGGGCAGGGCAGCTGGAGCCCCGGCCCTTTAAATAGCCCCCGGAGCCCCCCGCTACCCCAGGGCTCTGGGAGCTATTGAAAGGGCCCGGGGCTCCCCTGCTTCTACCGCCCCGGCCCTTTAAATAGCCGCGGGAGCCCTGGGGAAGCGGCGGGGCTGCAGCGGCTATTTAAAGGGCCGGGGCGGTAGAAGCAACGGGAGCCCCGGACTTTTTAAATAGCCCCCAGAGCCCCGCAGCCCTACCCCAGGGCTCCAGCAGTGGGGCTCTGGTGGCAATTTAAAGGGCCTGGGGCTCCAGCCCCTGCTGGGAGCCCCAGGCCCTTTAAATTGCCCCCTGGAGAAGCCGGGCTGCCCCGGTACGGCGCACCGGCAGCGGCAAGGGCGTGGGGCCCGATTCAGGGGAATCGGCTGAATCGGCCTAAAGCCGGCCCAGGGTGAGGTGATCCCCCCCCCCACGATTCCCCTCACTACAGCCTGGCTTCCTCAGCATGGGGGAAGGGCAGTGGGGTCACCGTCACCCCGAGCGATGTGACGCTGCGTCACCGGGACAGAGCCAGAAGGACCAGTGCAGCCGAATCTGTCTGAGTGTCAGGATGGGCCCGGCTCGGAGTGGGGCTGCGGGGTGCCTAGGGGAGGGCTCCGGACCCTACAGCCGCCTGGGGGTCGTTCGCACTGTGGTGGCTGTGGAGCCTGCGAAGCGGCCCGGGCTAGGAGCTCACATGTAAAACCCACGGGCAAGTTCCCCAGCTGTGCCAAGGCCCCGAGAACTAGGGGAAATTGGGCACTTGCCAGAGCAAGTGTCTGACCTGTGTGTGACGGGGTCCCCAGGGTGCAACCCGGCCTGTGGGGCCGCTGAGCCCTCCAAAGCCACCAGCCTAGGCTGCCTCTGACACTGTGATGCTGATGTCAAGCTACGCACCTCGGAGAGGCTCTGCACCCACCAGCCATCCACAGGCAGGGACCCACCCACTGTGTTACACCAATGATCTCCCAGCCACTCAGGTACCATCAATAGGGGGCTCTGATGCATGGCTAGAAAGGGTTAAACATCCTGCTTAGACTTCATCGGGGGAAGTTTGAGTCGCAACACTGAGTCTCAGTTATGCTGGTCCGCCCTGAATATGAGATTTGGAACCAGACTCTCTCTCTTTGGTTTTTTAATACATTTTAGTTTAGTTAATAAGAATTGGCTGTAGCGTGTATTTGGGTGAGATCTGAAACATTCAGTAACCTGGGCGGTGATGTGTCCGCTCCTTTGGGATTGGCAGAACCTTTTCTTTTATATGATGAAATAAGATTTACAGAAATTTTCATCATATTTGACGTGGGTACCGGGATGGAGGCCTGAAGCTGTTTGATGCTGGCTTGGTGAATCTAAGTATTGGAATGTCCACCAGCTTTTTGGGGTTTGGCTGCCCCATGCTTTGCAGTTCACCCTAATTTAGTGACAATAGCTGGCTCCCCAGTAGGACCCCAGTCACAGTGGCATAGTCCTGCTTGGATGCACATTCCCACAGGTTCATTGGGTTTTTGGATCAGAACCACACGCTTCTCCAAATTTAATTTTTATATTGGAGAGTTTAAAGCAGGGGTCAGCAACCTTTCAGAAGTGGGGGGCCGAGTCTTCATTTATTCACTCTAATTTAAGGTTCCGCGTGCCAGTCAGACATTTTAACGTTTTTAGAAGGTCTCTTTCTATAAGTCTATAATATATAACGAAACTATTGTTGTATGTAAAGTAAATAAGGTTTCTAACATGTTTAAGAAGCTTCATTTAAAATTAAATTAAAATGCAGAGCCCCCCGGACCGGTGGCCAGGACCCGGGCAGTGTGAGTGCCACTTTAAATCAGCTCGTGTGCCGCCTTCGGCACGCGTGCCATAGGTTGCCTACCCCTGGTTTAAGGGTTAAAAATCAGTTACAGTGAGTGACCCATGATCAAGATGCTGACAGAAAAAGCCTGGAAGAATTGTGCTCACAGAGAGGGCTGTATTTGAAGCAAAAGGCCCCAGAGCAGGAACTGAAAAATCTGTTAATTGCCAGTGATAAGGAAGCAGCCCCAGCGAAAATGCTTGTAGTGAGCAACCAGCAGCTAGAACTTGAACAAAAGCTAAAAATAGCTGATACGGAAGGAGAAGCTGCGGAAAGAGAACCACCTGTGGTTTGAACATGAACAAAGAATGGCAGATATTCAATTGCAGGAACTAGAAGCTAAGGCAAAACTGACAGACTTAAGCTCCAACTCAAGAGAATAAAGGGACAACAGGAAACATATCATCCTGAAAAACCAGCTCCTCTCAACAGCAAAGATGGGGATCGAATCTCTCCAGTTTGTAACAATGTTGGTGTGTTGTTTGACTCTAAGCCGTTGTCTGTGTGTAACCAAATTTACCCCAACACTGCCACCTTTTATGTAAATGCTTTTCCTGTGAGCTCGGGTGAAGGTAAGCCCATAACTTGTGCAGAGAATGTAAAAGTCAATGGGAAAAGCTGTTTAGGGCTAATTACAGCTTCTAACACGGTGGGTCTCAAACTTTTTTACTGGTGACCCCTTTCACACAGCAAGCCTCTGAGTGGGACCCTGTCCATGAAAGTGCCCCGGGTGGCAGGGCAGCACGGCCTAATGGCCAGGGAGGGGGTCCTACCGAACCCCGCTAAGGCTCACCGGGGGCAAGGTACCAGTCCGCCGTCCCCCTCGGTTCGCTTCCTACCGGTATGAGAGTTGGGGTTTCCCAGGGATCCCAGCAGGCCTCCGGGTCAATCGTCTCCCCTGGTTCCTCCCCCGGTAGGGTTTCGAGCCGGGCTGTGGGAGTCTCCGGTCCCACCAGTCTCCCGGGTGTGGGCCGGTCCTCAGCAGGAGCTTCGCAGTTGCGTCCTTCCCCTGCAGCCGCCGGCCCAGACTGAACTGAGCTCCCTCTCTTTATACTCCCACAGCATTTGGAGCATGCCCAGTACGAGCGGGGCGGGACTTCCTGCGTCAGAGCTACTGGTCTGGCACCGCTGGGCTTAGTGCGGGGCGTGGCTGCCCCGTCACAGACCCCCTAATAAATTAAACACATTTTAAAATATATTTAACACCATTATAAATGCTGGCGAGGTTTGGGGTGGAGGTTGACAGCTCATGACCCCCCATGTAATAACCTCGTAACCCCCTCAGAGGTCCCAACCCCCAGTTTGAGAACCCCTGTTTCTAACATCACTCTTGTTAAAGCAGATCTTGTCAAAGAGGAAGATTACTTACCAAAGAAGAGTGTGAATGTTGTAGTCCTCTGTGAGTTTGCTGTAAGTGTGCCTTTCGCCAGAATCCATCTGGATTGGAATGATGTTAAACATGAAGTTATAGCTGGTGTAAGGAAGCTATTGCCTAAGGACAGTAGCGGTGCCAGCTTTGCCGGCGCCCTAGGCGGTGGAAGGTCCCGCCCCCGAAATCCCGCCCCCAACAGCGGCGGCGGAAGGTCCCGCCCCCAAATTTCTACGGGCGGCGGGGACGCAGGCGCCCCCAACATAGCAGTGCCCTAGGCGACCGCCTAGGTCGCCTAATGGGAGCGCCGGCCCTGCCTAAGGATCTTTTGATTGGGGATGATATTAAAACTTTGTTCAGTCAAGTTGATGACATAAACCAGGTCACAGGAAACAAATAATCCTGACCCTGTGTCTACTAGGGGCAAGAATTTGCCTATGGAGGGTTTCTCCAAATGTTTGTCTGAGGAAGATGGCTGTTTATCTGTGCAAAGAAGCAGTGCATATGTGGAAGAAATTTCTGAGTGTCTGTCTGGTATCTCAGAAGTGAATCTGGCATTAGATATGGCTCAGGGAAACGTTTCTCTAGAGCAAATTGAAGTTGGTGATCAGGTTAAAGCCCTAACTGAGGAAGGAAGGGGGACAGTCTTGGTGAGTGATAAATTGTTGGCTAGTAAAGCTTGGGACCCAGGTAAAAGTGATGTGGTTACAGTAGCTCAGTGTAATAAGACACTATTTGTGGAAAACAGGCAGTTTACCTGTTAAGGGAGAGGAAGGCAAAGAAAGTTTTGATGAGCATAGGCAGCCTTCTGAGCTGATGGCTTTGTCTAATCGGCAGTTTGGGAAGGCCAGGATAGTGGAACGTGAGTATCCCTGTACCTTACCTGTTACCAGTGTGGAGAATTGTGACAGTGGAGGAAATGTGCCCGTGTCTGTCAGGGGTAATGACTTGCCTATGAAGGGAGCTACCCCAATCTCCAAGCAATTGTCTGTGAACAGCCCTGTGTGCTGGGACTAGGGAAATGAGATCCCAAGCTGTGTGTCTGTTAAAGGGGAATGTGTCTCCAGCTCTTTTCTGTTTGTAGAGCAGACAGAAGAAGCCTGTCAGCCTATGATGGTTGAAAATGTATCCGTTAACCCAGAGCTGATTCTGGATGCAGCTAAAGCCCAAGAAAGAAGTGGTCCTGAATTTGTGTCTGCTGGGGATGATGACATTGCAACTAGGTTCATCCAGTTGATGTCATAAATCGCTCCCAGCGACCAAGCGATTCTGGTGCTTCTGTTTTGCCTGTTGCTAGTGTGTTGCTGGGTAAAGATGACAACCTTGTCTGATCAGGGCGATATCCTAGCCAGGGCACAAGGAAAACATGAAGGTGATTTGACTATGTTACCCACTGACTGGGTGGAAACTTGGAACAAGGAAGAGAATGCTTCTCATCTTGTGACTATGAAGTTTAGCAGTTTACCTGAAAGGGGGTTTTGTGAAAATCCTCCTGATGGGCCAGAGGTGATTCTGGATGTATCTGAAACTCAGAAGGAGTTTGGTGATTTTTCTGTTGTGCCAAAATCGGTTCTGGACATAAATAAAGCTCAGAAAGAACCCGTTGCGGTGCAGGACATTGCAGAAGGAAAGGAATTTCTTTGTGAAGTCTTTGAAGTCTGTGAAAAGGAATTGTGTCCATTGACTCTTAAAGGGCCATTGTTGATAGTAAACAGTCTCTCTTCTGAGGAAAGTGTGTTGTTGCCTAGTGGCCAAAGTCTTTCCAATGAAAATGAATCCACTGAATTTGCTTTGAAAAAATCCAGTGTGGATAGCTTTGAGGAGATTTCAGCTGGAATAAAAATTGTTAGGGAGTTTAAACAACTCTATAAGATTAACCAGCTTGTCAGGGAGACAATGGTATTGGGGCAGGACTGTCTCCATGTTGATTCTTTGAGTGAACAGTCTGTATCTCAGGTTCAGAGGGACGACTGGACAGCTGAATCTGCAGAGCAGAAGGACAATTGTGCAGTTAATCTCTCGAGAATACAGGGGATGGCCGGTAAATTCTCATCTCTAGATATTTTGGAGTGGACTTGACATCTGATTCCATGTGGAAGCAGAGGTTGGTAATGGAAGGACAAAAGAACCTTGAATCTAACATGGTAGTGAAAATGGATGGTATCTCTTTAAGACAGAGTCCAGCCTTGGAATAGGTAAAGGTTGAGGATCTGAAAACTGGTAAACAGGCTAGTGTCTGTGTTGATGCAAATGACCTGACTGACTGAGAGGAGAAAGAAGTGCCTGTAGCAGTTAGCAAAAAGGACACACCCAGCCAACCAGTGGATTCTGTTAAGCAAAAGAGCTCAGATTTTGACCCTCCGGAACAGGGAGAAAGGGGAAAAGTTTATCATGCTAATGAAAGCTACAGGTTAACCCTAAAATGCCCAAACCCCAATGGTATTGAGCCAAAGGCATGGCATAACAAAAATGATTGTGAATGTACACTTGTAATACATTTGCTGTTAATGTTAATGCTAACGTTCACTTTTGTGACTGTGGGGCTGATACCAAGAACTGTAAAAATGTACAATGTGCAGGGTCTCTTGAAAAAACCCTTAAACATGTTAAGAGTGGTGCATAATAGAAACCCTTATGATTATGCTGTTTGGTTCAACAAGAACACACTTTGTATTTGCAAAAAAACTTCAGGACCAGACTTCAAAGAGAAACTGCTGAGCTTCAGTTCATCTGCAAATTTGACACCATCAGCTCAGGATTAAACAAAGACTGTGAATGGCTTGCCAACTACAGAACCAGTTTCTCCTCCCTTGGTTTTCACACCTCTACTGCTAGAACAGGGCCTCATCCTCCCTGATTGAACTAACCTCGTTATCTCTAGCTTGCTTCTTGCTTGCATATATATACCTGCCCCTGGAGATTTCCACCACTTGCATCCGAAGAAGTGGGTATTCACCCACGAAAGCTCATGCTGCAAAACGTCTGTTAGTCTATAAGGTGCCACAGGATTCTTTGCTGCTTTTACAGATCCAGACTAACACAGCTACCCCTCGGATACTTTGTATTAAAAAGCCTAATAATGTTAAGGTTTCACAGCTAACGCACAGACACATTTCAAAAACTTTCCACAGCAGAAAAACCACAACAAGCGTGAACCGCTGGGCACAAGGGGAAACTGAGGTACACCACCTCACCGCCTCCGTGGCTGGATGCCAGAGGAAGCGCTCTCTGAAGAACATTAATGGCGATGTTAAGTTAACACAGAGACCAAACCCTGGAATCACTAAAAGTGTTTCAAAAGTATGGACTAAGTTTTTGGCTGGGGCCAGAGCAGGCATCCCTAATTTGGCCTTACAAAGAATTCAATGTAAGCTCAGCTCATATCAAAGTTGGAAGGTCCTTAAGGTGGATCCAGGAGCTCTAATTTCGCCCTTCCACACCAGCCTCACGTTGGGGGTGTGACGCAGGGCTAGAAAGGGTTAAACATCCTGCAAAATAAATAACCCTCAAAAGACAGGTGGGGAGAAATGTTTGGGGTTTTGTGTATTTACATATGTATGAGTAGGGTGGACAATGTCATCAACAGTCCCTGTCTGTGCTGTATTCTGATCATTCAGAGATCAAAAGAAGATCCTAGCATTTAAATGACTTGTTAACACGGGATCTCTCGGTATTCATCTCTCTTTGAAATGTGCTGTGAATGGTGTACTGCTTCCTGTGCAGGTGGGGGGGGGGGGAAGAGGGGGGCTAATGTCAGGGTGTCCCCCTCCACCTGCTCCTGTACCCCATCTCCACAGAGCAGGGAGGGGGCACGACAGGGCTCAGGACGGAGGGAGCTTGCTGGCAGCAGCTGCTGTCTCAACGTGCTGATCTACTTAAAACGGCAATGTACTTAGAGAGGGGTCAGAGTAATTAAAGGGGCAATGAACATCTCTATCTCACACACACACACACGCACATGATGTGTGTCTCTGTCTCTCTCTCCCATGCTTTGTCTCCTCTCTCCATTCCTGCTGCTTCGCAGCGTGTGAGGCTATATTAACAACAATGTGTTAACCCCTTGGGGGCTCAGCCGAGTGCTGGTTCATCATTTAGCAGTAAGGCATTCCCTGGGAAATAGCCCACCCTCTGACTCCACCACCTCAACCGAACTTCACAGTCATCATTGCTATGTGCAATATTCAATTGGGTTTTTTTTAAACTTATTTTGTGTGTGTGTGTGTGTGTGTGTGTGTGTGTGTGTGTGTGTGTGTGTGTGTGTGTGTGTGTGTGTGTGTGTGTAAAAATATATCGACTTTTGTCTGGCAAAAAAAATTTCCCTGCAACCTACCCCCCACCCACACCATTTACATTAATTCTTAAGGGGAAATTGGATTCGCTTCACATGGTTTCGCTTAGAGGAGCATTTTTCAGGAACAGAACTACCATGTTAAGCGAGGAGTTTCTCTACAATACAACAGGACATGAATGTTCAACAGATCAAGACTTTTAAAATGGTGCCTCCCAAGGCAGACTTTGTACCCAGCCGATCATAATTCTATCGTAGTGGTGAATATGGGGGCTCCAGGGTGGTACTTTGAGGTACAGATTGTCACCCTGTGATATCACCGCAGCACGGCCAGAGCCTGGGCAGGAGGCCTGGGACGTGTGAGGAACAGACTGTGAACTTCCTTTCCCGTGCAGAGGCTGTTTGTGGTGTCCCCGAGCCCACAGGGCGGGTGACTTGTTTCCTTTAACCTTCCTCATGTTTACTTGTTTTTTATGAGTTGCTTTTAATAAATTGTACGTGCTCTGAACTCTATGAACTGATCAGTGGGTCAGGGAATCCTCCAGTGCAAAGAGAGGGCCCTGGAGTGGGGACACCCTCGCCCCTGTCCTTAGTGACCACGACAAGATTGAGGTTTGAGCCCCCAGGGATCCGGGGCCCAGCCTTGCCGGGGTTACGAGGACTCTGCCGCACGGGAGGGAGGAAGGGGAGCCCACAAGGTCAGACAGGCCTCTGGGTAAAGGGAGTGGGAGTGAGAACTCAGATTCTTTCACAAGCCAATCCCACCGGGGCGGGTATAAGCCAGGAAAGTTCCCCACAATAGCGGGACTATTCCCCCATTTACACTAGGAGCGGGGTCAGCGGCCGCCCTGCCCGTCCGTCCGGAGAGTGAAATGAACCGGTTCCTCCCCAAAACCTGTATTAACTTTACCTACATGAGTCACCAGCCGGGCTTGACCCCAGACTGAAAAGGGGATGGAATTTTCATGGAAATCGTGGTCAGTGGAAGATTGAAGACCAGACTCTGGGGTCGCCTGGCTCTCAGCCTGATGCACCTTCCTTAAGGCTGCAGGGTATGTTGAGGTTGCCCTGTCCCCGCTCTCCACAGAGACACAGACAAGCTGGGAGCTGCATGATGCTTGGCCAGGCTGAAGGTCCCTGGGTTTCTTAGGTTTTGCAAAGCCCTCTGCTTACTTTGACCGCACTAGATTTTGCCTGCAGATTAGAGACAAGGTGTGATGGACGCAGGAACATACGAGACATCCTCGGCTTCCTGTGGCTGGAGCCACCAGCTGAGTTCCTTATTTGGGGCTCGGTGGAGCTGGGCACCAGGCTGTTGGTGGCAGTGCTGAGGGGCTCCTCGCTGCCCCATCATGGCATCTGCTCTCACCATCCTCTTCCTTGGTGAGTATTGGAGACAGCCAGAGCATGTGTCCATGGGGTGGATCTGAGACCAGGGTGTCTCTCCATGTCGGGGGGATCTGAGTCCAGGGCGTGTGTCCATGGGGCGGGATCTCAGACCAGGGCGTGTGCCTATGGGGGGCGGAGGGATCTGAAACCAGGGATTCTGCCCCTGTGGGGGGATCTGAGACCAGGGCGTTTGCCAATGGCGGGGGGGAGGGGGGAATCTGAGACCATTGCATGTGCCCATGGCGGGGAGGTCTGAGACCAGTTATGTGTCCATGGGGGGGATCTGAGACCAGGGTGTAGGATCCAGTTGCTCTGGGATCTGGTCCCTAACAACCTGTCTCCTCTCCAGGCTGCTGGCTGGCCGGGCAGAGCGGGGTGTCGGGACGTGAGTATCTGTGTGGCAGGGGGAATTTTAGTGTTCATGACAGGGAGGGGGGGAAGGGGGAGAGGAAAAGAGAAGCTGAGCCCTGAACCTTCACCTCAAAACTCAGTTCAACCTCCTTGTATTGATCCCAGGGGATGAGATCAGAACCTGGCCCTGCCCCCAGTGCAGTCAGGGGTGACCAGACCTCCCATTTTTAAAGGGACAGCCCCGTATTTAACCCTCCTGCAGGTGTCCCAAGTTTTTCTTAAAAACAGGCAGATTGTCCCATAATTTCTGTCTCCTCCACATCAGTACTGGCCGGATCCCTGCTCGCCAGCTCCCTGCCCACAAAGGGTGAGTGACGGGGTCCAGTGGCCGACGATGGGGGTGAGTGTGCAAGGCGGGTGTAAGGGCGAAGATGCTCTTGCCTAGCAGGGCCCCATCCCCGTCCTGTTTCTGTCCGGCAGGAGCTGCGGTGGCTGGTGGGTGCGGGCAGGCGTCAGCAGCGGCCGGTTACGTGTCACCTCTGCTGCCCACCCATCGGCCCTTTACGTGCTCCCCTCTCGCTGTCCTCTCCCTGCTTTGCCCCTTCCCCCCCCCCCCCCCAGCCCTGCTGCTCCTCCATGTCCCCCCCAGTGGGGCGCAGCCCAACCCAGCGCTGTGGGGAGAACCAGCCCCTGGTCGGAGCGCTCAGCTCACCCACAGCCTGGCCGGCTCCTCCCTTCCTCCCCGCACTGCCTCTGGCTGGGAAAGCCCAACACCCTCCGGCCTGGGGCACTGGCCAGGAGGAGCCGAGCCCTGGGTGTGCCAAAGCCCCGCACAGCGCTGGCACGGGGAAGCCTCTCCCCGCTCAGCTAAGCTCTGGAGTGGGGGGGGGAAGCGATTTCCAGACTCTTCCCACCCCAACCTGCAGGCTCCACAGCAGCCCCCGGGGCAGGGGCTTAGCACCCTCTTCACCCCCCCACCCCCTCGCCCTGGGTCCTGCCCCCAGGGAGCGTGGGGCTGCTCCGTCCCCTCGGCACCTCCCCTGCTGAGCCCCCTCTCTGGCCGGGGTCACTGAGGCCCCTGCAGTCAGGTTCCCTGGGCCCTGGGGCACAATGCAGCCTTAGGGCTTAACCCCTTCCTGCCCGCGCTGTCGCTGGGGGACAGGAGGCGGCTGGGTTATGTGGGTGGCCAGCCGCAGCCTGGGGGTGTTAGCTGCCTTTCCACACGGTGCGGGCAGGAAGGGACAAGCTGCTTCCATCCCTGGGGGAGAGGGGGAGAGATGAGCTCTGCAAAGACACGAGCCAGGTCATTTCTTCCCCCTGCTCCTCCCCGGGGGCTGGAAGCAGCTCCCGTCCCTTCCCTCCCGCACAGGGCCGAGAGGCTGCTGCTGGCCACATTCTGGTGTGAACCCTGGCAGAAATCTGGGGGGGCGGGGCATGTGACCCTGTGTCTCCCCCTCCTCCCCACGTGTTGCCTTGGGAAGACACAGTGCCAGGTACCAGGAGAGGCAGGTCTGTCCCCGGAGGCCCAGCCAGGTATGGAGGGCTGAGAGTGCTGGGCACAGAGGTTCAGTTCAGTCAGTCACCTCCGTGTGAGAGAGGGGTATGGGAGTGTGTGTGTGTGTGTAACGTATCCCCGTAGGGCAGGGGATAGGTGTGTGTGTGTGACCCCTCCCCATGGGAACCCTAACACCTTAACAATAAGAAGGTCAATAAAAATTTCTTTTTCACAGGGGCTCAGTTAATTTGAAGGTTTGTACTGCGTAGTTCTGATTGATTGCCCTTGAACTCGCTTGAATAAGAGTTATTTTACCAGGTGTCCCATATTCAGCACAGGGAAATATGGTCACCTCCTGGTGGGCTGAGATCAGAGCACAGCCCTGCCCCCAGTGCAGTCAGGGGTGACTCTGGATTGACCCCAGGGGGCTGAGATCAGAACCCGGCCCACAGGTTCCCTGTAGATGCAGTGAGGTGTCTGTTACCCCTGGCGCTGTCCCTGGGGCTGGGCGCTAAGGGCAGGTTACAGACCCAGGGGGAGGGGTTTGTGTCTCCCCATCTCACTCCTGTTTGTGTGTGAACGCAGAGCTCCCTGCGCCTGGACCCTCCATCTCCGTCAGCCCCAGCGGGGTGATCGCCCTGGGAGCAGCCATCACCATCCGCTGTCAGTGTCGGTGCGAGGCCAGGAGGTTATTTCTGTATAAAGATGAAATCAAAATCCGGGAGCTGGATGCTGCTGGGGACCGGGGTGAATTCACCATCCCCAGCGCCAGGCGGGAAGATGGAGGTTTCTACAGATGTCGATCTCGCTCTACATGGGAGCCGCCCAATTGGTCGTATCCCAGTGATTACGTGCAGATCATTGTAGCAGGTGAGGGGCCAGGCTCAGTGTCCCTTCTCCCAGCCCCACACCCAGACAGAGCATCATGGGGGTCTCTGGGCAGATGGGACACTCCTTGGGGTGTCACTTAACCTGCCTGTGCCTCCATTTCCCCTTGTACGAATGGGAGATAATCATCCCTCCTGCACCTTGTGTCTGGTTAGATCGTCAGCACCTCTGACTCCCAGCCCCCTCCCGATCTAACCACTAGACCCCACTCCCTTCCCAGAGCCAGGGTTAGAACCCAGGAGTCCTGGCTCCCAGGCTGCAGGGCCCCATTATGTAATTTGGATACAGAGGGGTGCTCTGGATTTTAGGCAGATTTGGGCGTAGCTCCCAGGAATCTCTAGGATCTCGGAGAGGTTCCTCTGGCTGGGTTTTCTCCCAGGGGCCCCGTCTCTGGGACCGTGCGGCGAGGACGAAGCGCAGTGACTGTGCCGGGGTCTGTCTCACGGCCTGTCTCCTTCTCACTGCAGAGCTCCGCTACCCCAAACCCTCCATCTCCCTGAGCCCCAGCAGGGGGGTTGCCCTGGGGGGAGCCGTGACCGTTCAGTGTCGGGGTCGGCACCAGAACGTGAGGTTCCTTCTGTACAAAGATGGAAACCTGAACATGCTGCAGGACGTGGAGCCTGCTGGGGTCCTGGTTGAGTTTCCCATTTGCAACGTGAGCCGGAGAGACGCAGGGAGCTACAGCTGCTGTTATCACGACAAACGGTACCAGTTCCGCTGGTCGCATCCCAGCGACCCCGTGGAGCTGGTGGTAGCAGGTGAGGGGCCCAGCTCAGTATCCCCGTTGCCAGCCACACACCCAGCCGGACCCTCAGGGGCAGGGCATGTGCAAGGGGGGCAAGCAGGCCCAGGGGCCCCTCCGGAATCAGTGGGGCCGGAGCACAGAACTCCTCCGGGGAGCAGAGCCAGCTCCTCTGGCTGTGGGGGCACACAAAGTGCCCCTCCAAAAGCGGCCACATTTTTATTCCTGTGCACGCCCCTGCTCAGGGGGTCTCTGAACCAATGGGACGCTCAGAGCCAGGCTCTGCCCTGAGCCCTGGGCCCAGCAGAGGTGACGCCCGGCTGGGGGGCAGGGATGGAATCACTGGTGCGTTCCCGGCAAGGGGCAGCAGCAGCTGCTGGAGGTTCGAGGCCGAGGGAGGGGGGATCCCTGCCCCAGGGGGAGCTGCAGAGCAGGGGCCTTTCCCAGGGGGATGCTGCCCCGGCCTTCCCTAACCCTAACCTTAACCTGCCCCAGCCTGTGACTGCATTCCAGGGCTGGCTGTGTGATGCCCACCTGGGCTGGGGGCTGTCGGGTTAAAGAGCAGTGGGAGCTGCACATGTTGGCTGCTCACAGCTGCGGGGAGAACCCCAAGGATTCCTGGGCAGCGGAAGTGGGAGGAGCTCGAGCCCGGGACGGTATTCTTCTGGGTTGGGAAGAGAAAGAAAACAGCAGGGGACAGCAGCCAGCTGGTAGAGTTTGGAGAGAGACACCAACAGCCAGAGATGTAACAACCGGCACCAGCAATGAAGGGCCCCAGCGAGCGGGAACCAGTGGAAAGGGACCCGGTGGCCGAGCTGTGTCATCGAAGGGCACCAGGCAGAGAGCTGGCAGGGAAAAACTCCCATTGAGAAGGGACAGAGATGGCAGGAACAGGAGGAGGCAGACAGAGGAAAGACAGAGGCATGAGGGGCAGGGCCGGATTAACCTTTTGTGGGCCCGGCACCAAACATATTTGTGGGCCCCCATGAAGGCAATGGAGCATGGTGCAGGGGTGTCTGTGTCAGCCAGGGGCTGGCATGGCAGGGGCTCCCCCCAGCCTAGTGCAAGGGCACTATTTACAAACCTCGGGGGCGAGCCCATGCCATGCCACACAGCCCCCCTGCCCAAAACCGGACCCCCTCCCCCAGGCCCACTATGCCCAGCACCTCCCCCGACCCCCCCTCACAAATGCACAGCTCCCTGCACAGCACCACCCCTGCCCACAGCCCCCTCACAACAGCCCAGCACCCCCACTCTCTAGTGCCTCAACACACACAGATCTTCCCTGCCACCTCACAGCCTAGCACCTGCCAGAGACCCACTCCCTGCCACACTTACTGGCCCTGTGTCTCCGGCCCCTCGGGAGTGGCATGATCAGCCAGGCCAGGGCCTGCCCCAGCTGGGCTCCCTCAAGATGCACTTGCCTGGAGGGGCCCAGACAAGCTCCCCTGTAGCTCTATAGACACAGGAACGTTCCTCCTCCGAAATAGGAACAGCCGCGCCCAGACTTGCTCCGCAGAGACTCCAGGTGTCAATGGCACCTGACTGAGGCAGGGACCGTCTCTGTGTCTGTACAGCTCCGAGCACACAGGGGAGCTGACCCACGACAGGGGCTCCTGGTAATTAATACTAGTCAGGAATGATTTTGGTTCCGGTTTCCGTGGAGCCAGGCAGGGGCTGTATCTGCGCTCAGGGTCTCGCTGGGCTGATCCTCCCCGTTCTGGGATCCCGTAGACGCTGAGCTGGCCCGAATCCCTGGGCCCAGTAGCGGCGCCAGCTCTTCCGGCGCCCTAGGCGGCGGAAGGTCCCGCCCCCGAAATGCCGCCCCCAACAGCGGCGGCGGAAGGTCCCGCCCCCAAATTTCAACGGGCGGCGGGGGCGCAGGCGCCCCCAAAATAGCAGCACCCTAGGCAACCGCCTAGGTCGCCTAATGGGTTGCGCCGGCCCTGCCTGGGCCACATCTTCTCCCAAGGGACGCCAGCTCAGCCCGGGGAAGAGCTGCCATTGCCGGTTGCAGGGAGAAGAGGTTCCCTCTATAACTAACCACACACACCAGGACACCAGCTTTCTCACCCCCGCGCCCCGCCCCTGACAGACGCTGGTTCTATTCCCGCAGGGGGATTCGACCCGACTCAGCTGGGAACGACGCCGGCTCCCACCCGCCCAGGCAGCGCGGGGCCAGGTACCGGGTCTGGGTGGGGAATCACCATTGAACCAGCCCTGGAAACAGGTTTGTGCTGCTCAAGGAGCTGCTGCCAGAGGGAACCATGAAGGGCTGGCTGGGTGGGATGGGGGCTGATCCCCACAGCGAGTGCCCTGTCTGAAACCTCCCCCAGACTCATTTCATATGTGGGGGGTTGTTACTGGACAGATGCCAGATTGCCTTGGTGGGGGCAGGGCCTGGGAGAGCTTCCCCCACATGCACAGCCCCACCCTGGGGGCCCCACAGACCGGGGTGCTGTGCTGCCCACCGGTGCGTATCCCCCTGGGAGAACAGGGCCGGGACGGAGAGCCGGGGATAATGATCCCGTGTATCCCATCTGTCTGCCTGAGTCTGCAGACAGCCCGGGGGAATGGCTCAGAAGCAGGGCTCCCCTTTTGCTGGGGTGCCGCCCAGTGGGGCATTCACCCAGGAACCTCTCAATCCAGATAGACATGGTGTTAACACTTGAACCCACCCATTCAGAGTGACACTTTGTTGATTCTGGAACCTAATGACGGCTGTTGTGATGACAGCAGTAGCGGCGCCAGCTCTTCCGGTGCCCTAGGCGGCGGAAGGTCCCGCCCCCGAAATGCCGCCCCCAACAGCGGCGGCGGAAGGTCCCGCCCCCAAATTTCAACGGGCGGCCGGGGCGCAGGCGCCCCCAAAATAGCAGCGCCCTAGGCAACTGCCTAGGTCGCCTAATGGGTTGCGCCGGCCCTGGATGACAGCATCGTTACATCTTCCGCGGCTGATGACTTCAGCAGGGCATGGTTCTCCCAATGATCTCAAAGCGACCTCCACGGCCAGAAGCCCCCTCCCACTGCCATCCCCCCACCCATATGATTCCTATGCAGAAGTGAGCTGAAGCTGCTGAGAAATTCCCAGGACAGGGGCAGGACCTGGGTGGGGGGGGGGGGTGCTGCAGGATCCGGGCCCAACTGTCTTCACAAGCATGGGGCCTGAGGTACATCCCCCCACGCACCCTGCCCCCACCCCAGTACAGCCCTCTGCCATTGGGAGTGAACCCCCTGACCACTATTACCCAGAATCCCCTCTGCTCCTGCCCCCCCACTATCCCCATAGAATGTTCTGCTGTGGGTCCCTGGGTCCTCGCGGGGGAGGGGCTGGGGCAGCAGGTAACGAACCAGGCGCTCACGGCCTGGTGCCGCTTCCTAGGGGGACCAGAACCGCCGGCACCTCTGGTTCTGACTTGCACCATCATCGCCGGGGTGAGCGCAGCGGCTGCCGGCCTCCTCCTCTTCCTCCTGGCCTTCGTCTGCTACAGAAAAACCGGAGGAAGTGAGTGCCCCACCCAGCGAGGGAAGGGTTAAACCCACTGCTGAACTGGGCTGGGAAGGGGTCAGTGTTTGGATGGGAGACAGGGAAGGAAACCCAGGGGGTGGGGCAGGGGCCCAGCAGGGGGCGCTCTCCCTGGCAGTCAGGGCTGCCCCCAATGCCTCAGGGCAGCTCTAGGGGGCGCTGTGGTGCAGAGGGTGGGGGACTCACTAGGGGGCAGTGGGCTGCAGGGAGCTGGGATCAGTCTGTCTCTAGGATCAGAGGGGGAGCCGTGTGCGTCTGGATCTGTAAAAGCAACAGAGAGTCCTGTGGCACCTTAAAGACTAACAGATGTATTGGAGAATAAGCTTTCGTGGGTGAATACCCACTTCGTCAGATGCATGTAATGGCTGTCTCTAGGGTATCCAGGCTCAGCAGCTGCAGGGGGTGGGGCTCCCCCTGGCAGAGGGGGGTGGGGACGCTGTCCTGGGCCCCCATCCCGGCTGCCCTGTAGGGGTGAGGGGCAGGGCTGGTACACGGGATCCGGGTCGACTCATGGACGATTCTGCTTCGTGTCTCTGCAGGGAAAGGACCAGCCCCGAGACAGAGCAGGTGAGACCCCAGCTCCGCTCCCCTCCCCCGATCTACCTGCCCCAGGACACAGGACTCCTGGGTTCTTTCCCCGGTTAGATTGCAGGAGCTGGGAGCCAGGACTCCTGGGTTCTGTTACTATCTCTCTCTCTCTCTTTCTCCCCATAGGGAGTCCGATGCTTCAGCCACAGTCTGTAAGTCACACATGAGGGGGTAGCCATGCAGCAGGGGGAAGAGGTGGGTGTCCCCTGGCAGGGGTCATGTCCTGTGGGGGGGCCTGCTGGTGTGGGGTGCAGCCCTGACTCACTGTATGCCTTTGGGGGCACCCCTGCCCCGCTCTGTGCCTCAGTTTCCCCTGCTACACCATGGGGCTGGAGACCCTGCCCCACTCCAGTGCTCTGGGGGACAGGTGGGCCAGTCTGCGAAGGGCTCAGATGGGGGGTTGGTGGCTGGGCCTGGGGTCCTGATCTGGACCCAGCCGCTCACCGGAGGGTGTTTCTATTCCACAGACGCCCTCGTGGGCGAAGGGAAGCAGCTGGATGTCCTGGTAAGTGCCCCCTACTCCTCAACCCCACCCCAGCACCAATGCACCATCCAGCCTCCCCTCCCCACCATCCAGCCTTGCACGGGTCCCACTAGAGCCATGTTCTGCCTGGGCCCCCAGACTCTGCCTCCCCCCCGTACCCTCTCAGGGCAGACACCGGAGCTGGGATCAGCAACGGGGCTCCCCCCGAGAGGGGCGGGAGACCCAGAACACAGAGAATAAGAGCCTGAGCCTGCGCCCCCCAAACTCACCTCGACCCCCTCAAACCGTCCTCCAAACGTTCGCATTTGTCTGAGATTTGCGGAGGGTCGGCGGAATTCCATGGGGGGCAGGTGCTGGGGGGGGGGGGAATTTCCCTGATCTCTGCCCCATGAGGCTCTGTGCCCTCTGGGTTTGTTTGTTTTTTTTGCTCCGCCGGCAGCGCTCGGGGTGTTTGGGTTTTTTTTTGGCGCCCGCCAGAAGGAAAAGGTTGGGGACCACTGGGCTGGGGTGTATGTGTGTGGGGGGAGTTGCTGGATTTCCTGGTGGGGGGAAGCAGCTCTCAGGAACCCCCTGCTGGACAGAACAGAGTGTGTCAGAGCAACTGTGCATGGAGGGCTGTGGGAGTGGGACATCGCTGCCCCCTGGTGGCTAGGATCAGAACAGTCTGATGTGTGTGTGTTGGTGTTCACACACACACACACACACACACACACCCCGGTGTCTCTCTCCCCTCCCAGCCCCAGGAGCCTGACCCCAGCGCCGAGGGACTCACTTACGCCGAGCTGGACGGCCAGGCGCTGCAGGACAAGCGGGGGGGCCCGGCCCCGGCCCCCGAACCCGCCCTGTACGCCACCATCAACGTGAGCCGGGAGCCCCACGGGCAGAGCCCCCAGGGTGCAGGGGCACCCCACACCCTCCCCCATAGCGTGAACCCAGGGGGAGTCATCGGAGCAATGGGACAGGAAGCGTCGGCCACCACGGGGTGACAGAGTGATTCCCCCCCCAGAGAACGGGCTCGGCTTATAGTCCCCCCACAGCCCTCCCTCCAGCTGGGTGGAGGACAGGGGGGCTCAGCACTGGGAGGGGGAGGGGACACGCCGAGGCGGCTATTTGTGTTATTTTTCATCCTGTTAATCTCCAGATTTGTAATAAACACAGAACCACAAACCAGCCGGTGACGTTCCCCTGGTGTTATCCGGACCGGTGATCTGCTCGGTCCCTCCAGCCCTCGACTCTGGGAGCCAGCCTCACCCTGCTCCGCTGTGACACCCCCACTCCCGGGCTGTTCCCGCACAGCCTCTGGTGCGTGAGCTGCTCCCAGCACCTTTCCCAGCGATGTGAGCTGGGAAAGGTGCTGCTCCGGGCGGTGCAATGCCCGGCCAACAGGGCCGGGTGCAGAAACCGGGAGACCGACAGCGGCTGTGAAAACAAGACGATGGTTTATTGCCGAGGGATGGAGAAACTCAGGCCAGCAGCCAGGGTCCAGAACACGGCCCTACTGCAGGCAGCGCCTCCCAGCTCCCGGTCTGCTAGCACCTCACACACATTCCTGACGCCTGACAAGTCCTGAGCTCTAGGGGCGGGACCCCAACCCCCCTGATGGGAAACTGTGGCCTGGGCAGGGGAGTCACTGCCTCAGGGTCGCACTGGGAGCCAGTGACAGAGCCAGGGATGGAGCCAGGAGTCCTGTGTCCAGGCCCCTGCACTGAGCACTAGAGGAACACTCCCTTCGAGAGCCAGTCACAGGGTCTATAACACGGACCCACTATTGGCAGCGCTCTGAGATTTCCCCAGGAAAAGCCGCCCTGTGAGCGCTGTGCAGAACTGGGCCATGAAAGGTCAGATCCAAATTCCTAGAATTTCCATCTGGGCTTTCGGTTCCGCCCCCTACAGAGCGAGGAGCCCCAGGGGCGGCCCGTCCATATAGGTGAACTAGGCGGTCGCCTAGGGTGCCAAGTGAAATGGGGCGCGAAATTCAAGTAAAAAAATCAAATTAAAAAAAAAAAATGATAGAAAACAAAAAAGATGGAAAAAAAATACAAATCAAATAGTGAAGATGTCATGATGTCAATTCCCATTCGCGTATGGAGGGAATATGAATTATAATTCATTTCTGTACAGTTCTGAGAATTCATTAATATCTCAAATCTTGTATTTGTTTTAGATAAATAATATTTTAGCCATTTTTTTTTTCAATTTGCGACGTAGGGTCAAGATGACCCACTCCGCAATTTTGATAAGCAATAACTCAGCCACAATGAAACACATCCGCCTGCGGCAAGAGCTGCAATGCTAGTGACACCTAACTCGACTATACATCAAGGTCGCATAGCCGGAAATTCATGTAGAGCAGAGATATCGCGAGTTGATACATGTCAAACGGTCATTTTAACACACGTCGCAGGTAGATGGTTCAGAATCGAGCGAATACTGTGGAAAATTGTGTTTCTTGGTGCTAAAGAATAACGTCTTTCAGCATTATAAATCCAAAATGTGAGTATCCTTAAGTGTTATTAAACCTTAGTGTTATTATCAGGCTGTATAATTATGAACCTTTCTTTGTTATAACTGGTTTACATGTAATAAATAAGGTCCATAAAAGAAAAGTAACAGCGTTAACGCTTAATAGACTATGAAAGTGATGATGTCACACTCCAAGCGGAGTGAGGAAGGGGATTACTTGTCGGGTTATAACGTCAAAAAAGCTCATTTTGTTTCCATGTAAACGCTGTAACTAACTGTTTTAATAGGTAAGTGAGTGTATGTTACTAATCATTGACCCTTTAAGCAGTGAAAAGAAGTGTTGGGATGGCTGCAATGTGGTTTAAATCACCAACCATGTGGTGGGTGTGTCAGCCATCCTTAACGCTATAACGCTTGCAGTCGGGAGCACAGTTACATAACAACATTCAAATGCCCCATGGCAGAAAGAGGAAAAAGAAAACCCTTGAGAGTTGAATATCGTAAACGAAAGGCTGAGAAGGAAAAGGACCAAGCAAAACAGCAGGGATCCTTCCTGAAATATCTTCTGGAGATATACCTATCTCCTAGAGCTGGAAGGGACCCCCAAGGGTCATTGAGTCCAGCCCCCTGCCTTCACTAGCAGGACCAATTTTGCCCCAGATCCCTAAGTGGCCCCCTCAAGGATTGAACTCACAACCCTGGGTTTAGCAGGCCAATGCTCAAACCACTGAGCTATCCCTCCCCCCCCTAATCTCTTTAATCCAAATAAAGATGGAAGCAGTTCACAACATCCAGATGAAGGAATTTTACTTGGAGAGGAGGTTACCTCACATCCGCATGGAAGCCGTTTGGAACATCAAGATGAAGGTATATTACATCGAGATGAGGGTAGCTCACATCCACAAAAAAGCAGTTTGGAAACTCAAGATGATGGAAACTTACTTCTAGATGAAGGCAGCTCACAGCATCAGACTGATGTGGAAGTGGAGAAAATTTATTCAACTTCAGAGACACCTGCAGAAATTGGAGTAAATGAAGTAGAAGGAAGAAAGAATGAGGAAGTTACAAACAAGTTACAATATGGGGACCCAGCTTCACGGCCCAGATGTGAGGACAGTGTGCGGCAAATTCTCGTGGAACATGGACCCGAACAAGTTCATGAATTTCCCTTCCTTAAGGATGGAAATAAAAGAAAATTATCTGCCCAGCATTACAAGAGGAAACTCATTAATGGGGAAGAAATTCATGAAAACTGGTTACAATATTCAGTGTCGAAGGACTCTGTGTTTTGCTTTTGCTGCAAGTTGTTTAGAAATCAAGCAATTGGTACATCACTGACTGAAAATGGTTCGAAGGGCTGGAAAAACATATCTTCAATTCTCTCTTCACATGAAAGAAGTACAGAACATTTGGAATGTTTTCAAAATTGGAAAGAACTTGAATTGCAATTGAAAAAAAGGAAAAACTATCGATGAAGAAAATTTACATGTGATCAAGGAAAAAGAAGAATATTGGCAACAAATATTAGAGCGTCTGAAGGAGAGTTCTTGGTGGGCAAAATTTAGCATTCTGCGGCCGCGGTAGAAATGAAAAATGATACACTCCAGGTAATGGAAACTGTTTAAAATTTGTTGAATACCTAGCTTTGTTTTATCCAGTTATGAAAGAGCATCTACGTAAAATAACTGATCATGAAACACAGGTTCATTACTTAGGGAAAAATATGCAGAATGAACTGATTCAAATCCTAGCAAATGCCATTAAAAATAAATTGTAGAAGCTGCCCATTCTGCAAAATACTTTTCAATAATACTGGACTGTGTGCACCAGATGTGAGTCATGTTGAACAAATGACGATGATCATTCGTTTTGTGGATATGGAAAAGTCTGCAGATGAAGATAATGCTGAAGTGCTCATAAAGGAACATTTTTTGGGTTTCGTACCACTGAAGGAGACGACTGGAACATTTATGACTGAAACTATTCTACAAGAGCTTGAAACAATGTCATTATCTGTTGAAAACTTATGTGGCCAAGGCTATGATAATGGGAGTAATATGAAAGGTCAAGACAATGGTGTGCAAAGGAGAATGGTGGAAATCAATCCTAGGGCCTTTTTCGTTCCTTGCAGTGCGCATTCTCTGAATTTGGTTGTCAATGATGCTGCCAGATCAGGGGTCCCCAACCTTTTTGTGGCCAGTAGCACATTCATGTTTTCAGAAGACTGTGGTGGGCGCCAACAATTTTTCAAGGCTTATTTTGTATTTGTACATTAAATAATACAAAAAACATCATATTTAATATTACATAATATATGAATCCAGAGAGAAGAGAGAAGACGGAGAGAAGCCGCAAGGACAGAGAACACCGGCGCCCGCAGCCCCGGAGTACTCTGTCCCCAGCAGGCACGGGGCCCCGGCTTCTCTCCCCTGCTGGGCATTTGGCAGGCCCCGCGCCTGCGGGGGACAGATAACACCGCGCCCGCAGCCTTCAGCCCCGGAGTTCTCTGTCCCTGGCAGGCGCGGGGCCGTTGCTTCTCTCTGGCTTAAGCCGTGGCCCCGCGCCTTCCTGGGACCGAGAACACCGGCGCCCGCAGCCTGCAGCCCCGGAGTTCTCTGTCCCCGTCAGGCGCAGGGCCCCGGCTTCTCTCCCCTGCTGGGCACTAGGTGGGCCCCGCGCCTGCTGGGAACAGAGAACACCGCACCCGCAGCCTGAGTTCTCTGTCCCCGTCAGGCGCGGGGCCGCGTCTTCTTTCCCCTGCTGGGCACTAGGCGGGCACATATAAATGCCCCGGCGGGCGCCATGGTGCCCACGGGCACAGCGTTGGGGACCACGGTGCTAGATGCTGTTTGGAGGCAAGCAGTTTCTTTGACCTGGTGCAACATGTTTATGTGTTTGTCTCAGGCTCAACACTTGGTTGGGAGATTCTGACTCTCCATGTGAATTCTCTAACTGTGAAACCACTTAGTCAGACAGGATGGGAGAGTCGCATTGATGCTTGGAAGCCTCTTTTCTGTGAGCGGGGTGCGGGGCAGGGGGAGGGGAGCGGCGTGTTAAAGGGACATTTGGTTGCTGGACCTTCGCCCCGCGAGGGGAGACATGGAGGGGAAGGACGCTGCCTAGCGCACTCTGGGGCGGGAGTTTTGCTCACGGTTGGATGTGGCGAATCATAGCTGGGGTGTTTCCCCAAATTAATGCCGGGTTCCTTCCCCCTTTTTATTCACAGTTCTCTCTGCTCTGGACAGACTCAGGGCTTGTGCATGGGCAGGGTCGTCTCTTACAGACACGCAGGGCGGCTGTTTCATTTCCCCAGATGATTGGATGCAGGCTCGAGCTGGGTCTGTGTTGTATGGTTAGGAGGGACCCCTGGATATTGAACCCGGCCCTGGTTGCTGCCGACTCCCCCCGGCAGAAGGTTACACATGATCACGTATTAATTTTACCTACATGCGTCATCAGCTGGGTTTGAAACCAGAATGTAACACGGGGGAGGATCTGCTTGGAAATATTCACAAAGGTCAGATGAAGATTGAAGATCAGACTCTGTGGTCTCCTGGCTCCCAGCCCGGTGCACCTCCCCCAAGGCTGCAGGGTACATTGAAGGTGACCTTTCCCCACCCCCCACACAGAGACATGGGCAAGCTGCGAACTACGTGACGCTTGGCCAGGCTGAGGGCCCCCTGGGTTTCCTGGCTGTTGCAGAGACCTCTGCTTATTTTGACCGCACTAGATTTGGCCGGCAGATTAGAGACAATGTGTGAGGTACTCAGGAAGAAGTGGGCTGGCGGCAGGGAGGGAGCTACAGCTGCAGCTACCAGCTCCTGCGTCTCCTCATAGGCCAGCAGCTCTGTGGAGCTGGTGGTAGCAGGTGAGGGGCCCGGCTCAGCGTCTCCACTCCCAGCCCCACATCCAGCCGGACCCTGGGGGGCGTTCGGCATCGATGGGACGGTCAGAGCCAGGCTCTGCCTGGAGCCCAGCAGAGGGGATGCCCAGCTGGGGAGCGGGGACAGAGTGGTTGGGGGGAGCAGCAGCCGCTGGAGATTGGAGTCCGAGGGAGGGGGGATCCCTGCCCCCAGGGGGAGCTGCAGAGCAGGGGCCCGTTCCCAAGGGGATGCTCCCCATCTTGGGGGATGACCAGAGGAGTCAGGGCACAAGCGCTGCCCAGCCGGCCCCTCCCGCAAGCTCTGAATCCAGGGCACCTCCCCGCTCCCCTGGAAACCCAGCACTCAACGGGGAGCTGTGCTGGGGAGGGGCCAGTGGCTGGGTCGCCCTCTCGGCCCCTCCCTGCTTGGGGTCTGCATCTCATGTTGTCATGGACTCCCAGGTTGTTCCCACTCTTGGCCCCGTATGGTCCCTGGGGGGAGTCCCCGTCAGTGAGACAGCCCTTCTCAGTGGTCCACTCTCTCTCAGGGGTTAAGCCCCTCCGCCTCCTGGAGCCGCACCTCTCTGAGCCTTAGCACGTCTGTCTCTCGCCGTGGGCCCCCTCAGGGAGTCCCCTCGCTCTAGATCCCCGGTGCCTCCACTCCCAGAGGGAATAATGCAACCCTGTTCTCTAGACCAGAGTGACTCTCAGCCAGCGTAAAACAGGAGGGTTTATTGAGCGTCTGAACCCAGCACAGGAAACTCTCAGGGCCTCAGTCCTGGCCTCCCTCAGCCCAGCACATCCAAGTCTTTCCTCCATCCAGATGGGCTCTGCCTGCCCCCCCCTCTCCAGCCCCCAGCTCCCCTGTTTCCCAGTTGGGCATCTGATATCACCGGCCCCAAGCCCTGCCTCTGTCCATTGTCTTCTCTGCAGGTAAACAGGGTCGCCTGGGCCTCCTCTCCTCTCTTCTGTCCTCTGGCCCCTCTGGCTGGAACTGGCTGGTCAGGTCACCGGGGTCCTCTCTTCACAGCCCATTGTCCTCCCACTGGCCAGAACCGGCTGTGACTCCTGAGCTGGGCCTCTGGGTCACCAGGTCACCAGTCGCTGGGGTCTCCATTCTCCAGGCCATTGGCCGGGGTCCCAAGCTCCGTCACTGGTCCTCTGTACCAACAAACTCCCTCTCCCCTCACCTCGTTAAACCAGTAACACCCAGGGAAACTGAGTCCCACCCCCTCTGCATGCCAACCATTGGAAAAACCAAGAAAATCCCTCACTTCGTCACACACGGCCTGTCTCCTTCTGCTCCCAGAGCCCACTCTGTCCAAGCCCTCCGTCTCCGTCCGCCCCAGCCAGGGGGTCAGGACATGGGAGCTGATCGCTGTGTCCCACCCCAGCGACCCCACGTGGCTGTAGGTGAGAGGTGAGGGCCCGAGATCAACATCTTTTAGTCACTCTGCCCCAGGGCCCAGGCAGCGAGAGACATTAGTAAAAACCCCGATGGGCTCAACTCTCTCTCTCCTCCCCCGTCCCACCTTGCGTCCCGGCTCAGCTTGTCTCATCTTCATCTTCCCCCAGCTCAGCCCCAGCCCCCAGCGCTGCAGCCCCTTGACTCCTCTAAAAGACTTTCTTCCTGAGAGGCCGGAGCCGGCCGGCCTGGCTCTTCTTTAAGGACCTTTGTTTTCCCCTCTGCGAGCTGGAAGTCGTCCCGTTGCCGTGACCTGCAGCCCCCAGCCTGCCCGCTGTGTCTTTCATCCTCTCCTAGCTCACTCTCCTGGCTTTCCATCGGATGTTGAAATCAGGTCTATGGCACCCACCCCACCTGTCCTGCCTAAGAAGAACGGACCCAACGTGGGGCTGGGCCTGCCTGGCTTGTAACCACTCAGGGTCCGAGCAGCCGTTGTCAGGGTCACCTTGCAGCCAACGCAACCGCTGGTCACTAACCGACATCCAGCCCCTGACACCATCCCCAGAGGCCATATTTCACCCCCGGTTCCATCCTGTCTCTCCCCCACTTCCCGTCTGTCCGTTTGCTAGGAACAGGGTTAGTGACCTCAAGCACAGACTGGACTCTATTCCAGCCCGGGACCAGCCTTCCCCAGTTCAAAGTCTTTGTCCTCCAGATGTTCCTTCAGGTGTTGAGTTGTGGGGAAGAGAAGCCAAGGGAATATGTCCCTTCCCCTCTTCTATATTTTCTTCCAGCTTGCTGGAAAGATCTTTGCTATGACCCAGGGATGAGGCAGACCCCATTGATCAAGCAATCTCCATTGTACACAGTCTCTGGGATAGTGGATTCTTTCCTTGAGGGATGTTGATGAGCCATTAACGGTGTCTGGCTGGTCCTCTGTTGCAATTAAAAGGGTGGCTGTGGGCATCTCCCAACCTCACAACATATTTCAGTAGCACACCCAGGAATGCTTCATAACTTCCCATACAAGGACAGCACGTACAATGCAACAGGGCATGAATGTTCAAGAGATCAAGACTTTTAAGATGATGTCTCATAAGGCAACTTTCTACCCAACCCATCATAATTCTATCATAGTGGGGAACATGGGGGGTCCACGGTGCTAACTTGAGGTACAAATTGTCGCCTTGTGGTCTCACCGCAGTGCGGCCAGAGCCTGGGCAGGAGGCCTGGGACGTGTGAGGAACCGACTGTGAACTTCCTTTCCCGTGCAGAGGCGGCTGTTTGTGGTGTCCCCGAGCCCACAGGGCGGGTGACTTGTTTCCTTTAACCTTCCCCATCTTTTCCAAATGTTTTTATGAGTTGCTGTTTAATAAATTGTACATGCTCTGAACTCTATGAACTGATCAGTGGGTCAGGGAAGCACCCGGTGCAAAGAGAGAGCCCCGGAGTGGGGACACCCTCGCCCCTGTCCTAAGTGACCACGACAAGACTGGGGGTCGAGCCCCCAGGGATCCGGGCCCAGCCTTGCCGGGGTTACGAGGACTCTGCCGCACGGGAGGGAGGAAGGGGAGCCCTCGAGGTCAGGCAGGCCTCTGGGTAAAGGGAGTGGGAGCGAGGACTCAGATCCTTTCACTAGCCAATCCCACCAGGGCGTGTATAACCCAGGAAAGTTCCCCACAGTAGCGGGACCATCCCCCGCTTACACTAGGAGCGGGGTCAGCGGCCGCCCTGCCCGTCTGACCGGAGAGTGAAATGAACCGGTTCCTCCCCCCACAGCCCGGCTGTCGCTCAGCCCCCGTTTCAATAGACAGGCCGGGTTTGATTCCTTGTCCGGGGGGTTCACCCGAAAGCTTTGCCTTTGAACGGCTGCTGCTGGGGGTTTGCCCAGGAGCCGAGTAGAACCAGGGGCTCGGTTTGAAACGAGCCCCGGCCCCCGGCCTGTGTAACGCTGGCGAGGGAGAGAGTTTCCAACCCCCTGAGACCTCTGGGCCTGTGAGACCCTCTGCAAAGAGCAGCAGGGAACGGGAGTTTGGGGGGACAGGCTGAGAGCGAGGGGGAGGGATTAGAGGGGAGA
Organism: Platysternon megacephalum; assembly: GCA_003942145.1. Taxonomy (NCBI): domain Eukaryota; kingdom Metazoa; phylum Chordata; order Testudines; family Platysternidae; genus Platysternon; species Platysternon megacephalum. Next base: position 45,996 of record QXTE01000813.1, read on the forward strand.
TGGGCTGAGATCAGGGAGGGAGTCGGGGACAGGAATTCAAGGGGAGACAGAAAGGGGGTGGGTGGGTGATCGAGGGGCGACGGGCTGAGGTCAGGGGGGCAGGACAGGCTGTTTGAGGGGATAAGGGAACAAGGGTTGCGGGGGGAGACAGGGACAAGGGGGAGATGGGCCGAGATTGGTGCAGGGTGGGAGGTTTCAGGGGAGACAGGACCGTGGCAGAGAGGATGGGGATTTGAGGGGAGATGGACCAAGGTCTGGGTGGGGGGGATGGATGAAGGTTGGAGGGGGGATGGGGTGAGGACGGGGGGGGGCTCCCCTCTCACAGAGCCGGGGTCGGCGGATGGGCGGAGGGATTTGTTTTACCGCCAAATCTCCAGCTGAGCTGGGGCACCTCTGGCCAGCTGGGGGAGGGGCAAGGAAAGCGAGGGGCAGGCGACGCCCCCCAGTTCCCATGACCATGGGGCAGATTCACCCTGATATGCTCATGAGGGGGGAACCCAGGTGCCCCTCAAATACTGGGGTTAGCTTCCATTCTCCCTCCTTCCCTGTCAGTGCCCTGCCCCCCAGCTCCTGCCCCCTCAGCCCCCCACCCCAACATTCCCCCCACATTCTCCAACCCCCTCGTATTCCTCTGCCCCCCCAACCTCAAGTGGCCACCATTTCCCTGAGGGCATCCTGGTGCCAAGCCCACTGGGGACACTGGGAGATGGCGGCCATCTTAACTGAGGGCGGGGGATGGGCATTTGAGGGGAACAGGGCAGGGGACCGAGATGTGAGGAGGGACAGGCTGTGGTGGGGGGAGGGTGTGCGAGGGGCAGGCTCGGGGAGATTCGAAGACCAGGGGACAGCATGAGAGATGGGGGGCAGGCAGGGTTTGGGGGGTGTTAGTTGTGGGCGAATCTGCTGCTCATCCCCCTCCTGCTCCGTGGGGCCGAGAGCAGCTATGGGGGGAGGCTCCTGGGCGGTTGTGGGGTGGCAGGTTAGCAGCTGGTTGGGGGATTAAAGGCCCATTGGGTCTTTAATCGTGCCCCATAGTCATGGTGCCCCCGGCGTTACCCAGCGCTGGGTGAGAACGGACGCGCGACGGTGCAACCATCACACCCGGGTCCTGGCTCCCAGCCCCCTGCTCTAACCACTAGAACCCACTCCCCTCCCGAAGCCGGGAATGGAGCCCCCTGACCTCCAGCGTTCTCCTGCCCTCTAGCCAATGGCGTATAAACAAAGCCTGTGTCACGTCCCTCTCTAGAGGCCTGGCCACATAACCACTGACAGTGTCTCCTCCAGCTCGGGGGCAGGGTCTCTGCGGGGGCATTAGAAGGTCCCTGGGTCTCTCCCGGCTGGTGACCTGTTGGGGGCCCCAGGATGGAATTTCTCTTTCTCTGATTTTCTTTTGAACCTGGTTTATTTAATTCACACGCTGAGAAAAGCCCCTTAGAACCAGGCGTTACAGTGTAAACCTGTCATCACCGCTCAGTTATGGCGCAAGGGGCAGCAAACCCAGGTGTTCCCCATCGGACCCGCTCCTCACACGGTGCCACGGCTCATGTCGCAGGTAGGCAGGTTTGCAGGCTGAGAGGGAAGGCTGCAGAGGCAAACCCTCTAGTACCAGGAAATGCCACAGTTACAGTTTCCTGAACAACCTTAACTCTGCCCCCTCATGCAGCTCCATTACGACACCAGCCTTTAATTGCATGATCATGTATTAATTTTACCTACATGGGTCATCAGCCGGGCTTGAACCCAGAATGAAAAGGGGATGGAATTGTCATGGAAATCGTGGTCAGTGGAAGATTGAAGACCAGACTCCATGGTCACCTGGCTCTCAGCCTGATGCACCTTCCTCAAGGCTGCAGGGTACATTGAGGTGACCTGTCCCCCCTCTTCACAGAGACACAGACAAGCTGGGAGCTGCATGATGCCTGGCCAGGCTGACAGTCCCCAGGTTTCTCAAACACCTCTGCTTACTTTGACCGCAGTAGATTTTGCCTGCAGATTAGAGACGTGTGATGGACGCAGGAAGAGACGAGACTTCGACGACTTCCTGTAGCTGGAGCCACCAGCTGAGTTTCTTATTTGGGGCTCAGTGGAACTGGGCACTGGGGTGTTGGTGGCAACGCTGAGCGGCCCCTCCCTTCCCGCATTATGGTGTCTGCTCTCATGATCCTCTTCCTTGGTAAGTATCGGAGACAGCCAGGGCGTGTGTCCATAAGGGGGGCGGGGGGCGATTCTGAGACCAGGGTGTTGCATTGAGTTGCTCTGGGATCTGTTCCTTAACTAGCTGCCTCCTTTCCAGGTTGCTGGCTGGCCGGGCAGAGCGGGGTGTCCGGACGTGAGTATCTGTGGGGCAGGGGAAACTTTAGTGTTCAGGACGGGGAGGTGGGGGGAAGCAATGTCAGGCCTATTCATACCCAGAGCAGCCCCACAGGCAGGGGCTTAGCACCTCCTTCACCCACATAGAATCATAGAATATCAGGGTTGGAAGGGACCTCAGGACGTTCTAGTCCAAACCCCTGCTCAAAGCAGGACCAATTCCCAACTAAATTATCCCAGCCAGGGCTTTGTCAAGCCTGATCTTAAAAACCTCTAAGGAAGGAGATTCCACCACCTCCCTAGGTAACCCACTCCAGTGCTTCACCACCCTCCTAGTGAAATAGTTTTTCCTAATATCCAATCTAAACCTCCCCCACTGAAACTTGAGACCATTACTCCTGGTTCTGTCATCAGGTACCACTGAGAACAGTCTAGATCCATCCTCTTTGGAACCCCCTTTCAGGTAGTTGAAAGCAGCTATCAAATCCCCCCTCATTCTTCTCTTCTGCAGACTAAACAATCTCAGTTCCCTCAGCCTCTCCTCATAACTCATGTGCTCCTGCCCCCTAATCATTTTTGTTGCCCTCCGCTGGACTCTTTCCAATTTTTCCACATCCTTCTTGTAGCGTGGGGCCCAAAACTGGACACAGTACTCCAGATGAGGCCTCACCAATGCCGAATAGAGGGGAAAGATCACGTCCCTCGATCTGCTGGCAATGCCCCTTCTTATACAGCCCAAAATGCCATTAGCCTTCTTGGCAACAAGGGCACACTGTCGACTCATATCCAGCTTCTCGTCCACCGTAACCCCTAGGTCCTTTTCTGCAGAACTGCTGCCTAGCCACTCGGTCCCTAGTCTGTAACAGTGAATGGGATTCTTCCGTCCTAAGTGCAGGACTCTGCACTTGTCCTTGTTGAACCTCATCAGATTTCTTTTGGCCCAATCCTCTAATTTGTCTAGGTCCCTCTGTATCCTATCCCTACCCTCCAGCGTATCTACCACTCCTCCCAGTTTAGTGTCACCTCTCCATCGCCCTGGGTCCTGCCCCCAGGGAGCGCGGGGCTGCTCCGTCCCCTCGGCACCCTCCCCTGCTGAGCCCCCTCTCTGGCCGGGGTCACTGAGGCCCCTGCAGTCAGGTTCCCTGGGCCCTGGGGCACAATGCAGCCTTAGGGCTTAACCCCTTCCTGCCCGCGCTGTCGCTGGGGGACAGGAGGCGGCTGGGTTATGTGGGTGACCAGCAGCAGCCTGGGGGTGTTAGCTGCCTTTCCACACTGTGCGGGCAGGAAGGGACAAGCTGCTTCCATCCCTGGGGGAGAGGGGGAGAGATGAGCTCTGCAAAGACACGGGCCAGGTCATCCCTTCCCCCGCTCCCCCTCTGTGGCTGGAAGCAGCTCCCGTCCCTTTCCCCTCCCGCACAGGGCCGAGAGGCTGCTGCTGGCCACATTCTGGTGTGAATCCTGGCAGAAAACTGGGGGGGGGGGGGAAGTGACCCTGTGTCTCTCCCTCCTCCCCATGTGTTGCCTCAGGAAAACACGGCGCCCTGTACCGGGAGAGGCAGGTCCATCCCTAGGTGGGGAGGGAGAGAGAGAGAGAGAGAGAGTGTGTGTGTGTGTGTGGGGCGGGGGGGGGAGGGGGGGCGCCAGCTCAGGCTTTTTTGCCGCCCCAAGCGGCGAAGGGGGGAAAAAGAAAAAGCAATCGGCGGCAGCACAATCGCGCCGCTTCATTCCTCAGCAGCAATTCGGCGGTGTGTCCTCCACTCCGAGAGGGACTGAGGGATCCGCCACCAAAGACCGGGACGTTCCGCCCCTTCCCATTGGCCGCCCCAAGCACCTGCTTCGTTCGCTGGTGCCTGGAGCCGGCGGCCGGCCGTGTGTGTGTGTGTGTGTGTAACCTCTCCCTGGGGGGGGGACTAAGAATGTGTTTGTCACCCCTCCCCATCTGAACCCTAAAGCCTTATAGATAAGAAGAACAGGAGTACTTGTGGCACCTTAGAGACAAACAAATTTATTTGAGCATAAGCTTTCGTGGGCTACAGCCCACTTCAGTTAACTTTTCAGTTAATTTGAATGTTTCTACTGCATAGATCTGATTGATTGCCATTGAACTCACTTAAATACAAGTAATTTTACCAGGTGTCCCATATTCAGCATAGGGAAATATGATCACCCTACTGGTGGGCTGAGATCAGAACCCAGCCCTGCCCCCAGTGCAGTCAGGGGGTGACTCTGCATTGACCCCAAGGGGTTGAGATCAGAATCCAGCCCACAGGTTCCCTGTGGATGCAGTGAGGTGTCTGTTAGCCCTGACGCTGTCCCTGGGGCTGGGGGCTAAGGGCAGGTTACAGACACACGGGGAGGGGTTTGTGTCTCCTCATCTCACTCCTGTTTGTGTGTGAACTCAGAGCTCCCTGCGCCTGGACCCTCCATCTCCCTCAGCCCCAGCGAGGTGATCGCCCTGGGGGGAGCCGTCACCATCCGCTGTCAGTGTCGGTGCGAGGCCAGGAGGTTATTTCTGTATAAAGTTGGAATTGAAATCCGGGAGCTGGATGCTGATGGGGATGGGGGTGAATTCACCATCCCCTGCGCCAGACGGGAAGATGGAGGGGTCTACAGCTGCCAATCTCACTCCAGATTAGAGCCGTCCAACTGGTCGGATCCCAGTGACATTGTGCGGATCATTGTAGCAGTTGAGGGGCCCGGCTCAGTGTCCCTGCTCCCAGCCCCACCCCCAGCAAGATCGTCATGGGGGTCTCTGGGCAGATGGGACACTCCTTGCGGTGTCACTTTACCTGCCTCTGCCTCCATTTCCCCTTCTATGAATGGGAGATAATCATCCCTCCTGCACCTTGTGCCTGGTTAGATCGTCAGGACTTGGCTTTAGGGCAGGGACTTTTTCTCACCGTGTCTGTGCAGCACCCAGCACCTCTGACTCCCTCCCCCCTCCCGATCTAACCACTAGATCTCACTCCCCTCCCAGAGCCAGGGATAGAACCCAGGAGTCCTGGCTCGCAAGCTGTGGGGCCCCAATAAGTAGACAGAGGGGTACAGAGGGGTGCTCTAGATTTTAGGTAATTTCGGGCGTAGCTCCCAGGAATCTCTAGGATCTCGGAGAGGTTCCTCTGGCTGGGTTTCCCGCAGAGGCCCCGTCTCTGGGGCCGTGCGGCGAGGACGGGGCGCAGTGACTGTGCCGGGGTCTGTCTCACGGCCTGTCTCCTTCTCACTGCAGAGCTCCGCTACCCCAAACCCTCCATCTCCCTGAGCCTCAGCAGGGAGATCACCCTGGGGGGAGCCGTGACCATCCGGTGTTGGGGTCGGAACCAGAACGCGAGGTTCCTTCTGTACAAAGAGGGAAACCAAAATGCACTGCAGGACGTGGAGCCTGCTGGGGACGTGGCTGAGTTTCCCATCCGCAACGTGAGCCGGAGAGACGCAGGGAGCTACAGCTGCTATTATCACCACAAATGGTACCCGTTCACCTGGTCGTATCCCAGTGACCCCGTGTATCTGGTGATAGCAGGTGAGTTGCCCGGCTCAGTATCCCCACTCCCAGCCACACACCCAGCCACACACCCAGCCGGACCCTCAGTGGCAGGGGCATATGCAAGGGGGGCAAGCAGGCCCAGGGGCCCCTCCAGAATCAGTGGGGCTGGAGCACAGAACTCCTCCGGGGAGCAGAGCCAGCTCCTCTGGCTGTGGGGGGCTCACAAAGTGGGTCTCCAAATGTGGCCACATTTTCCTTCCTGTGCACACCCCTGATCAGGGGGTCTCTGCGCCAATGGGGCGCTCAGAGCCATAGGCGCTGACTTCTACTGGCGCCGTTGGGTGCTCGACCCCCCTATGCCCCCGGCCCCGCCCCGACTCCACCCCTGCCCTGCCCCCTTCCACTCCCATTCCAACCCCTTCCCCAAGGTCCCCACCCCAACTCCGCCCCCTCCCTGCCCCCATTCCAACCCCTTCCCCAAATCCCGGCCCTGGCCCCGCCTCCTCCCCTGGGCTCGCCACATTCCTGCTCCTCCCTCCTCCCTCCTGGAGCTTGCTACAGCTGTTTGGCAGCAGCAAGCCTGGGAGGTAGGTGGAGGAGCAGGGACGCTGCCCACTCAAGGGAGGAGGGGAGGCAGAGGAGGAGGTGAGGTGGCGTGGGGCCCTGGGCCCAGCAGAGGGGATCCCCAGCTGGGGGGCAGGGACAGAATCACTGGTGGGTTCCCCAGCCAGGGGGTAGCAGCAGCTGCTGGAGGTTTGAGGCCCAGGGGAAGCTGCAGAGCAGGGGCCTTTCCCAGGGGGATGCTGCCCCGGCCTTCCCCTCTCTGGGGATGCACAGAGGAGTCGGGGCCCAGGGGCTGCCCAGCCGGCCCCGCCCCCAGCCTGTGGCTGCATTCCAGGGCTGGCTGTGTGATGCCCACCTGGGCTGGGGGCTGTCGGGTTAAAGAGCAGTGGGAGCGGCACACGTTGGCTGCTCAGAAGCAGCCTGGAAACAACAGCTGTGGGGAGAACCCCAAGGATTCCCGGGCAGCAGAAGTGGGGGGAGCTCGAGCCTGGGACGGTATTTTTTTGTGGTGGGAAGAGAAAGAAAACAGCAGGGGACAGCAGCCAGCAGCTCCTCCCCTGCCCCCAGCGCTCCTGGTGGAAACGGCTGGTAGAGTTTGGAGGGAGGCTGCCCAGCGCCGGGAGAGAGACACCAGCAGCCAGCAAGGTAGAAACTGGCACTAGAAATGCAGGGACCCAGCGAGCGGGAGCCAGTGGAAAGGGACCCGGTGGCCGAGCTGTGTCATCGAAGTGCATCAGGCAGAGAGCTGACAGGGAGAAAGTCCCGTTGAGAAGGGACAGAGATGGCAGGAACAGGAGGAGGCAGACAGAGGAAAGACAGAGGCATGAGGGGGAAAGTTAAAGGAAGAACCGGGCAGTGAAACACAAACAATTATTAGAAAACCGCAAGAGAAGTGAAGCACGAATGAAACGTGACAGAAATGAGCTGTGAGCAAAGAGAAAGGGGTGAAGAAATGAGGAGGAAGTGAGCTGTAGCGAAAGTAAAACAAATAGAACGGACAAAACATCCGCCCAGCAAAGGAAGTCTAAAAAAAGCAGCAGAGGGACAGTTGTTCGATTGAGAAGCTGACCCATCGCCTGGAGAAATCGCTGCAGGTATCTGAGCTGGAACTCAGAGCAGCAAACAGAGACGGCGCAAGGGGATGGCTCAAGATACAACAAACCAGCCTAAGAACAGAGAAGCCGCGAAGGGACCGTAGAGCGGTGGGTTCTGGCCTAGTGCCTTGGACGTTCGAACTCCAGATCCTGGTGCTCCAGGAATGTAAATTGTTGCCCATGAAGTGGGTTTAATTCGGCCAATGGCAGTTACTGTTCCGGCGAGCTCAGCAATAGTTCCCAGTGTGACCCCACACAGCAGTTCCTGCTACACCAGCGAACTCTGATTCACTTGTGATCATTCCCCACTGAACTGATTTCTCCTTCCCCAGCTGATGGAGATAAAACACAATTGGCCTCTAGGTCCCCTCGGCCTCTCCTTGCCCTGCCCCAGCCACCCCTCCATGGGCTCCTTGCAGATGGATCTGGGCCATTGCCCTGCTGAGGGGTGGGGGACCCCGTGTCTCTTGTGTCGCTAGCCCAGCTCCCTCGGTCCTGGATTCGGGGGAAAAGCATCCAGGAGACTCTCTCGCTGCAGGCCCCTGTATCGGCCTCGTCACTGGGGCCGGGCTGTGGGGACGGGGCGCAGTGACCGTGCCGGGGTCTGTGTCTCACGGCCTGTCTCCTCCTGCCTGCAGAGCCCAAACCCAACATCTCCCTGCGCCCCAGTGGGCAGGTTGCCCCAGGAGGAGCCGTGACCGTCCGGTGTGAGTGTCGGTGTGCGGGAGCGAGGGTCTTTCTGAGTAAAGCTGGAGACCCGGACGCTCGGCGCTCGATGGACCCCGCGGGGGACGTGGTTGAGTTTCCCATCCGCAGCGTGAGCCGGAGAGACGCAGGGAGTTACAGCTGCCGATATAGCACCAAATCGGACCTGTCCATCTGGTCGCATCCCAGCGACCCCGTGGAGCTGGTGGTAGCAGGTGAGGGGCCCGGCTCGGCGTCCCCGCTCCCAGCCCCATACTCAGGGGTCTCAGGGGTCTCAGAGCAAGTCTGAATTCGCGCCCCCTGGTTTGATACAGCCCCGTTTGGCAGACAAGCTCCCCTGTAGCTCTATAGACACAGGGACGTTCCTCCTCCGTAATAGGGACAGCCGCACCCAGACCTGCTCTGCAGGGACTCCAGGTGTGAATGGCACCTGGCTGGTTCAGGGACCATCTCTGTGTCCGTACAGCTCCGAGCACACAGTGGAACTGGCCCACGACAGGGGCTCCGGGTAAGTAATTCTGGTCAGGAATGATTTTTGTTCTGGTTTCCGTGGAGCCTGGCAGGGGCTGTATCTGCGCTCAGGGTCTCGCTGGGCCGGAGAAGAGCCGCCATTGCCTGTTGGGGGGAGGAGAGGTTCCCTATGTAACTAACCCCAGACACCAGGGCTCCAGCTTTCTCACCCCTGTGTCCCATTCCCAACAGACGCTGGTTCTATTCCCACAGGGGGAACCGACTCAACTCAGCCGGGAACGACGTCGGCTTCCACCCGCCCAGGCAGCGCGGAGCTAGGTACCGGGGCTGGGGGCAGGAAATCACCATCAACCCCCCCAGAAACAGGTTTGTGCTGCCCAAGGAGCCACCTCTGGGGGGGAGCCACAAAGGGCTGCCTGGGTGAGATGGGGGCAGATCCTCACAGTAAATTCCCCGTCTGAAACGCCCCCCGCCCGCCCATATGTGGGGCGGGCGTGTGACTGGACAGATGCCAGATTTGCTTGGTGGGAGCAGGGCCCGGGGGAGCTTCCCCCCAATACACAGCCCCACCCCAAGGGCCCCACAAACTGGGGTGCTGTGCTGCTCACCGGCACCTCAATGCCACCCGTGTGGGGCACAGCTCAGTGCATATCCCCCTGGGAGAACAGGGCCAGGGACGGAGAGCCGGGGTAATGATCCCGTCTATCCCATCTGTCTGCCTGAGTCTGCAGACAGCCCGGGGGAACGGCTCAGAAGCAGGGCTCCCCCTTCACAGGGGTGCTGCCCGGCGGGGTGTCAACTCTGGAACCTACCAACCCAGATAGACACCGTGTTAACTCTGTAACCTGCCAATTCCATGTGACACAGTTAACTCTGGATCCTAATGATGGCCATTGCTACACCACCCGGGGCCTGACAACAGGCCTCTCTGTCCCAGGATCTCGCCACCCCATGAATTTCTCCCCATTGACCACCACCTTCCGCTTCCACTGGGGGTCCGAGGGGCATGAGCCCAGGAGAGTCCACGCAGACATATACCCTGGGGCTGGGAGTGGGAGCCAGTCTGCCACCCCGCCCATCTGGCTAAACAGCTCTATGGCCTTGGACCCAGAAACTAGACTGCAGAGTCTTTCTGCAGGGTCAGCCTGGCTCCAATTGCCAGCCTTCCCAAAGGCCGCGAGACAGGCATCTGTATCTCCCCCTCCTTAACCTGGGGCAGCAATTTAGTGTCGAGGTTCCCTGCAGAATTGGCACCCCAGGGTCCATCCCCACGCACCCCTGGACGGGTCCCTCTGCCTCTCAGCTCCGCCATCGCCAGTTCATCTCCTGCTGTTCTGCCTCCTGCCTTCCCTGTCTCTCCTGGTCCTCTGACTCCTTCAATCTCTGCTCCAATTCCATCCCTCTCAGATCCACCCACGGGGAGCCCAGTGGAGATCCCCTGCTGGTCAGGGACATGGGTCTCGGGGCCGCCCGGCTGCTCCCAGCCTCTCTCGCAGCCCCAGCTGGGCCAGGAACCGGCTCCTTAGGGCGATCGTCCTCTTCCAAATGAACAATCAGCTGTGCCTTGATGAGCTTTCCAATGCGCAGCCGTCTCTGCACAGCTCTACAATGTCCTTCTTCAGGAGATGGTTATAGGCCATCTCCACGCTGTTCCCAAGTGGTCACGGACTCAGGTCTGTGCTCTCTCAGCTCCCCACGGTCCCTGGGAGGAACCACTTCAGTGCGACAGCCCTTCTCGGGGGCCACAATCGCTCTTGGGGTTTAAGCCATAGAGCCCTGACCCCTGGGCCCAGCCGAGGGGACGGCCAGATGGGGAGCGGGGACGGAGTCACTGGGGGGTTCCCCAGCCAGGGAACAGCAGCAGCCACTGGAGTTTCAGGGCCGATGGCTGGGTGCTCAGTTCCCTCCCTCCCCCGTCCTAGCAGACGCTTGTTTTCATCCCACAGAGGAAACCCACCAAGCTGGGCCCCAGCAGACGGATCCCCCCCACGACGGAGCCGGAGGGAGAAGGTGAGCAGCAAAAATGGAGCAATTCATCCCCCAGGGAACAGGGCTCCCGGTTCAGACGCCCATGGGACCATTTGGGCTGTTTGGAGGGGGATGGTCCCTGCAGACAGAGAGCGTGACGGACAGATGGCCACGGGTCAGTGGGGATGGGTTGGTCGGAATGTGGGTCCTTGGGAACGTAGGGCGGTGGACAGATGGGAGCAGGTCTGGTGACGNGGGGACGGAGTCACTGGGGGGTTCCCCAGCCAGGGAACAGCAGCAGCCACTGGAGTTTCAGGGCCGATGGCTGGGTGCTCAGTTCCCTCCCTCCCCCGTCCTAGCAGACGCTTGTTTTCATCCCACAGAGGAAACCCACCAAGCTGGGCCCCAGCAGACGGATCCCCCCCACGACGGAGCCGGAGGGAGAAGGTGAGCAGCAAAAATGGAGCAATTCATCCCCCAGGGAACAGGGCTCCCGGTTCAGACGCCCATGGGACCATTTGGGCTGTTTGGAGGGGGATGGTCCCTGCAGACAGAGAGCGTGACGGACAGATGGCCACGGGTCAGTGGGGATGGGTTGGTCGGAATGTGGGTCCTTGGGAACGTAGGGCGGTGGACAGATGGGAGCAGGTCTGGTGACGGATAAAAAGATGGACTAACACCTTGTCTACATGAAAACTGGATCCGACATGTCGAATCGCGTGTGGTTCCCAACCCCCACTGGTGATCTCAGAGCGAGTCTGGGCTGTCAGAATTCGCGCCCCCTGGTTCGATACAGCCCCGTTTGGCAGACAAGCTCCCCTGTAGCTCTATAGACACAGGGACGTTCCTCCTCCCAAATAGGAACAGCCGCGCTCAGACCTGCTCTGCAGTGACTCCAGGTCTGAATGGCACCTAAGTGGGGCAGGGACCGTCTCTGTGTCGTTGTCTGTACAGCTCCGAGCACACGGGGGAGCTGGCCCACGACAGGGGCTCCTGGTAATTAATACGAGTCAGTAACGATTTTGGTTCCGGTTTCCATGGAGCCAGGCAGGGGCTGTATCTGCGCTCAGGGTCTCGCTGGGCCGATCCTCCCCATCCTGGGATCCCGGGGGCGCTGAGCCGGCCCGAATCCCTGGGTCCCGTCCTCTCCCCAGGGACGCCGGCTCAGCCCGGAGAAGAGCCGCCAGAGCTGGTTGCAGGGAGGAGAAGTTCCCAGTATAACTAACCACAGACACCAGGACTCCAGCTTTCTCACCCCTGTGCCCCACCCCTGACAGACGCTGGTTCTATTCCAGAAGGGGGAACCAACTCAACTCAGCCGGGAACGGTGCCGGCTTCCACCCGCCCAGGCAGTGAGGGGCCAGGTACTGGGGCTGGGGGCAGAAAATCGCCTTCAACCCCCCCACAAACAGCTTTGTGCAGCCTAAGGAACCGCTCCCGGGGGGAGCCACGAAGGGCTGGCTGGGTGGGATGGGGGCAGATCCCCACAGCGAATGCCCCATCTGGAACCCGTCAACCTCATTTCATATGCAGGGGGAGGTGTCACTGGACAGATGCCAGATTGTCTTGGTGGGGACAGGGCCTGGGAGAGCTTCCCCCGAATGCACAGCTCCACCCCAGGGGCCCCACAGACCAGGGTGTTTTGTTGCCCACGGGCATGACAAAGCCAGTGTGGGGCACAGCTCGGTGAATATCCCCCTGGGAGAACAGGGCCAGGGACAGAGAGTTGGGGATAATGATCCCGTGTATCCCGTCTGTCTGAGTCTGCAGACAGCCCAGGGGAACGGCTCAGAAGCAGGGCTCCCCCTTCACAGGGGTGCTGCCCAGTGGGGCATTAACCCTGGAACCTAGCAACCCAGATAGACATGGTGTTAACACTAGAACCCACCAATTCAGTGTGACATGTCGTTGACTCTGGAACCTAATGATGGCTGTTGTGATGACAGCGCCATTACATTGTGAAGCAAAGAGATTCTTTTCCCCAAGAATCAGGCAGGCACAGACAATACTGAAGGGAGTTTATTCACGGTACCAGGAAGACTGATAAACAGCTTCAAAAGTGTGGGGTTACAGTGACCAATTATATACCTTTTTCATATCACTTCATTTGCATTGATCTTGTTCTTACAGAGACAAACATTGTTTCAGAAACAGAGAACACACTTAACATGACAGTGACAGGAACAGAACATAAGCATCAAAACTATTTTGATGACATTGAGTATCTATAACTGCCCTTTAGGCGAAGGGGNGGGTCCCTGGGTCCTCAAAGGGAAGGGGTTGGGCAGCAGGTAACGAACCAGCTGCTCACGGTGCTCACGGCCTGGTGCTGTTTCCCAGGTAGATTGGAACCAAGCGCAGCACTGGTTCTGACCCTCACCATCATCGCCGGGGTGAGCACGGCGGCCGCCGGCCTCCTCCTCCTCCTCCTCCTGGCCGTCCTCTGCTACAGAAGAACCGGAGGAAGTGAGTGCCCCGCCCAGCGAGGGAAGGGTTAAACCCATTGCTAAGCCGGGCTGGGAAGGGGTCAAGGTGTGGATGGGAGACAGGGAAGGAAACCCAGGGGGTGGGGCAGGGGCCCAGCAGGGGGCGCTCTCTCCTGGCAATCAGGGCTGCCCTCAATGCCTCAGGGCAGCACTAGGGGGCGCTGGGCTGCAGGGAGCTGGGCTCAGTCTGTCTCTAGGGTATCCAGGCTCAGCAGTTGGAGGGGGCGGGGCTCCTCCATCAGAGCGTGGGGGCGGGTTTCTGTCCTGGGCCCCCCATCCCGCCTGCTGTATAGGGCTGAGGGGCAGGGCTGGTACACAGGGATCAGGGTTGATTCATGGACAATTCTGCTTCGTGTCTCTGCAGGGAAAGGACCAGCCCCGACACAGAGCAAGTGAGACCCCAGCTCTGCTCCCCATACCCTTCCTGCACCCCAACCCCCTGCCCTGAGCCCCCGCTGAACCCCACACCCCTCCTGCACCCCAACCCCCTGCCCTGAGCCCCCCGCTGAACTCCACACCCCAACTCCCTGCCGAGCCCCCTGCTGCACCCTGAACCCCTCCTGCACCCCAACCCTCTTCCCTGAGCCCCCTCATACATCCCGCACCCTCCTCTGCCCCAGTCCCTTGCCCTGAGACCCTTCCTGCACACCGCACCTCAACCCCCTGCCCTGGCCCTGCATAGTATTTCCCCACCCAGATGTGGCCCTCGGCCCAAACAGTTTGCCCACCCCTGCTCTGGTGGTTACAATGGGGGGGCTGGGAGCCAGGACTCCTGGGTTCTGTTACTATCTCTCTCTCTCTTTCTCCTCGTAGGGAGTCTGAGGCTGCAGCCACAGTCTGTAAGTCACACATTAGGGGGCAGCCATGGAGCGGGGGGGAGGGGTGGGTGTCCCCTGGCAGGGGCCGTGTCCGGTGGGGGGGGCATGCTGATGTGTGGGCAGCCTTGACTCACTGTGTGCCTTTGGGGGCACCCCTGCCCCGCTCTGTGCCTCAGTTTTCCCTGCTGCACCATGGGGCTAGTGACCCTGCCCCATCCCAGTCTGCGAACAGCTCAGATGGGGCGGTGGGAGGCTGGGCCAGGGGCCCTGATCTGGACCCAGCCCCTCACCGGGCGGGTGTCTCTCTTCCACAGATGCCCTCATAGGCGAACGGAAGCAGCTGGATGTCCTGGTAAGTTCCCCCCACTCCTCGACCACCCCCCAGCACCAATGCACCATCCAGCCTCCCCCCGCCCAACCCTGCACAGGTCCCACTACAGCCATATTCTAACACCACCCCCCCCCAGACTCTACCTGCCCGACCCGTACCCCTGCAGGGCAGACCCCGGAGCTGGGATGAGCAATGGGGCTCCCCCCTGAGAGGGGCAGAAGACCCAGAACACAGAGTAAGAGCCTGACCCTGCACCCCCCAAACTCACCTTGACCCCCTCAAACCGTCCTCCAAACATTTGCATTTGTCTGAGATTTGCGGAGGGTCAGCGGAATTCCATGGGGGGCAGGTGCTGGGGGGGGGGGGATTTCCCTGATCTCTGCCCCATGGGGCTCTGTGGGCTGGAGTGGGCGGGGGGGGGTGTTGCTGGATTCCCTGGGTGGGGGGGGGAGCAGCTCTCTGGAGCCCCCTGCTGGACAGGACAGAGCGTGTCAGAGCAACTGTGCATGTGGGGAAGGGAGGATGGGGGGGGGACATTGCTGCCCCCTGGTGGCTGGGATCAGAATGGTCTGGTGTGTATGTGTGTTGGTGCTGGCACACGCACAGCCACACCGGTGTTTCTCTCCCCTCCCAGCTGCAGGAGCCCGACCCCAGCGCCGATGGACTCACCTACGCCAAGTTGGACGGCCAGGTGCTGCAGGCCAAGCAGGGGGGCCCGGCCCCTGCCCCTGCCTCTGAGCCCGTCCTGTACGCCACCATCAACGTGAGCATCGGGGTGCAGGGGCACCCCCCACCCACCCAATTGCATGAACCCAGGGGGAGTCATCGGAGCGACGGGGCAGGGAGCGTCGGCCACCAGGGAGTGACAGAGTGATTCCCCCCCCCCCAGAGAACGGGCTCGGCTTATAGTCCCCCCACAGCCCTCCCTCCAGCTGGGTGGAGGACAGGGGGGCTCAGCACTGGGAGGGGGGGGGGACGTGCCGAGGCGGCTGTTTGTGTTATTTTGCATCCTGTTAATCTCCAGATTTGCAATAAACACAGAACCACAAACCAGCCGGTGACGTTCCCCTGGTGTTATCCGGACCGGTGAGCTGCTCGGTCCCTCCAGCCCTCGACTCTGGGAGCCAGCCTCACCCTGCTCCGCTGTGACACCCCCACTCCCGGGCTGTTCCCGCACAGCCTCTGGCGTGTGAGCCGCCCCCGGCTCCGGGAGTGAGCACTTGGGGCAGCCGCTGCTTGGATTGTGCAGCCGAATGTCACTAGCCGACATCTCCGGTCCCAGACACACCCCAGGAACCTCCGTCTGCAGTGCCCAGTTCTGCCCGCTGGACGCTGCTTCTGTGAGTGTCAGTGGGGCTCACGTGGCTCAGGCCTGACGCCTTGGTGAACCAACGTGTGCTGGGTGTTACTAACCCCCCCCCCATCCTCCTCCCTTCCCCGGTGTCTCCCTGTCACAGAGTGTGGGGGGGGGGCAGGGCCCTGCACCCCCGGCTTCCTGCGATTCACCATGACTCTCAGCCAGCCAGTAAAACAGACAACAGGACCCCCTTTAGTTGGGTCCATCTGGGGGCCCCAGGGAGGCCACAGCCCCGTTGGGAAGCCCAAGCCCCATCGGGGCTCCCCTCTCCATTTTCCAGCCAGCTCCAAAACTGAAACTCCCTCCAGGCCTCTCCTTTCTCCCTTCCCCCCGGCTCCTCCCCCAGCCTTTGTCCTTTGTCCAGATTCCCAGTCAAAGGTGTTACCTGGCCTCCAACCCCCCTCCTGGGTTCTCACGTTACATGCTCAGGTATCCTCCCTTCCCCAATGCAGACAGTCCCAGCCAAGCTCCCCTCACCTGCCATGGGGGAGCCTTCAATCTCCGCGCGCTCACACTCCACTGTGGGGCTGCTGCTGGCCCCTCGGGAGCAGGCTGAGGCCCTGGGACACCGGGGGAGTCGCACCCTGTCAGAGCAGTGGGGTTTGCAGTGAGTTTGGACCAGCAGCTCCCCCCACCCCAGGCCACACTCCCTGCCAGGCTGGAGAAAGAACAGAGCCTGGGAAGGAGGCTGAGCTCGTCCTGGGAACCCCCAGCTAAAGTTCACAAGGTCCCAGTCACATGAGGCCTGAGCCCCCCCAGTTCTCACTGATTTCATTGACTGGGGTTCTGGGGGTTCAGCACCTGGCAGGGTCTGGCTCCCCCAGAGCCTCAGCCGGGGAAACTCTCCTACAAGGGGAGGCCGGGAGCCCCATTGCTGGGACATTTCCCCACACTGGAGACGGCTCTGGAGAACACCCGGCAGGAAACGTGCTGCCCAGGCCCAGAGCGAAGGGCTGCAGGGGGCTGTGTTAGCAAATCTAATCTCCCTGGGAGGAGATTCCCCCCATTTCTGCCCCTCCCCAAGCAGAACAGGGAAGCCTCGGAGGATGTGCTACGTGCCACTCACTCGCTCTAGGTGCCGTGGAGCTGGGTGGCAGATGCTCCGAGTTGGTCCGTCCCTGGCCCTCTTCCTCGCTTTCCCGCCGCGCTGTGAGCTGGGAAAGGTGCTGCTCCGGGTGGTGCAATGCCCGGCCAACAGGGCTGGGGGTAGAAACCGGGAGACTGACAGCGGCTGTGAAAACAAGACGATGGTTTATTGCCGAGGGATGGAGAAACTCAGGCCAGCAGCCGGGGTCCAGAACACGGCCCTACTGCAGGCAGCACCTCCCAGCTCCCGGTCTGCTAGCACCTTACACACATTCCTGACGCCTGACAAGTCCTGGGCTCTAGGGGCGGGACCCCAATCCCCCTGATGGGAAACTGTGGCCTGGGCAGGGGAGTCACTGCCTCAGGGTGGCACTGGGAGCCAGTGACAGAGCCAGGGATGGAGCCAGGAGTCCTGTGTCCAGGCCCCTGCACCGAGCACTAGAGGAACACTCCCCTCGAGAGCCAGTCACAGGGTCTATAACACAGACCCACTATTGGCAGCGCTCTGAGATTTCCCCAGGAAAAGCCGCCCTGTGAGCGCTGTGCAGCACTGGGCCATGAAAGGTCAGATCCAAATTCCTAGAATTTACATCTGGGCTTTCAGATTTTAGACCCCCCACATGTAGTATTTATTCATAGATTGGAAGAGGAAAAGAAGCTTTCCTGCTTTCTCAACTCCCAGTCAGTATCTGAAAGTTGAATGAACGTGTCATTGAACTGAATTAGCTGAATACACTGAAATGCAGAAAATATTCTTTCTGTGCCTGCAGAAGAGGCTACTGCTGTCAAAAGCTGGTTTTACCCTTTCAACAAACTCTGGTTCCAGGTGCTCAGACAACGACTTCCACAAATTCAGTGGTTTGACTTCCATTAAAACGGGGCAGCAAACATGGAGTAAACTAGAGCAAGTTTAGTCATTAACATGGGTTGCCATAATTTCAAATTTAATCCCCAATAGTTTTCTTTTAAAAAAAACAACCCAACAACAACCCTGCTTTTAATTTAAATACAAATAATCCAATTGAATTTTTGTTTTAATTCCTTTTGTGGCTTTTTGTTTTTGAAAAAAATCATTTTTATACACTCTGATTTTAAAGAACTTCCGCATTCAAGTTAATCACAAACTGCTCATATTCGGTTATAGGAGAGAAGGCAGCAAAATTCATCATATCAATAATTGGTTGAAAATTATTTACTCGATCTTAAAAGAGACTAACTAGAGGGTCGGATACTTCTTTGTTTATGTCGGCCAAGTTTCTATCCCTGAACCAGTAACAATTGCACGGGATAATGCCCCAAACACTACAGTTTATTATCAAATCGTCTAAGCCATTCCTCGTCTGTTCTTGTTTTATACGTTTCAGATCAACAAAAACTTCCCCTTGGCAGTCGGTTCCCATGTGGCGCTGCAGGCAGAGGAACCTGAGCAGTAGCCTTGTGACATCTAAGGTAACTCAGCAACTCACCCGCCCATCACTCACTCACTCCCCTAACCCTGATCTTAAACCCTAACCCTGCCACCTGCCTTGGTCACCTCCCCCATTGAAACCTGCAGGTTGACTCGTTTTAACCAATGGGGTTGAATTATGCAAATCACCTGGAGAGAGTTAGCACTGACTGGCTGAGTTAACTCTGATGTCACAAAGCGCCTCTGCCTACAGCACCAGCGTAATGGGCAGGGTGCAGAAAATCAGGCATTTCTGGTGCTGCTGTTTTCCAATTGTCACCAAAACCAACAAGGTTCTTCCCACCGATGCCTAGAAATTTTGGAATCAATTTAACGCAGCCTTCAAAAATTATCGTGTTACAGACAGACAAAGAAATGCCATTGAACTGAGCATTCGGCCTCGCTGCACTCAGCCAACAGGGACCTGAGTCTCCTCCCTGTTAACTCAGTGAGAACCCCAAGCTCAGCCCATCAGTGTGGAGACTCTCCGGGGCTGGGAGCTGAGCAAGGGAACAGACGCCAGACGACAGCATCAGTCCCCATAGGAGATCATTCTGGGGGAGATCACCATCAGCACACGATTCCTGCCCCACCTCTTTGCAAGGGCCTCTCACAAGGACAGCTGGTGAACAGCCCCACCCTCGTCAGGAAGACGAGCAGCAGAGAGAAATGGGACAAGGAAAGAGAAAAGCAAAGACAAGAGGAAGGGAGGTAAAGGCCAGTGCGAAAAAGGACAAATTCCAAAGGCCCCAGTGAATCATAGATTCCAAGGCCAGAAAGATCCACTCTGATCATCTCGTCCGACCTTCTGTATTACATGGGCCATGGAACGTCTCTCAAAATAATTCCTGTTTGAATTAGAGCAGATTTTTTTACAAAAACATCCCATCTTGATTTTAAAAATGCCAGTTATAGAGGATCCATCACAACCCTGGGTAAATTGTTCCAAACCCTGTCAGTTAAAAATGTTCCCCTTCTTTCCAGTCTGAATTTGTCTAGCTTCAGCTTGCAGCCATTGGATCTTCTTATCCCTGTGTCTGCTAAAGTGAAAAGCCCATTAGCCAATATTTGTTCCCTTATGCTCATCCCTTAACCTTCTCTTTGTTAAGCTAAATAGATCCAGCTCCTTGAGTCTATCGTTATCAGGCAGGTTTTCTAATCCTTTAATCATTCTTGTGGCTCTTCTCTGAACCTTCTCCAATTTACTGGCATCTGTGTCAAATTGTGGACACCAGAACTGGACACAATATTCCAGTAGGGGTCACACCAGAGCCAAATACACCTCTCCACTTCTAGCTGAGATTCTGCTGTGTATGCATCCAAAGATCGCATTTGCTGTTTTACAGATAGCCTATATTCCTATATTTTTTGTTCCTAGAGGTATAACTACATTTGGACATACTAAAATGTATGTTGTATGTATGTTTGCTCAGCTTCCCAAACAATCCAGGTGGCTCTGTATCAGTGATGTGTCCTGTTTGTTATTTACCGCTCCCCCAATCTGTCTGTCATCTGCAGGTTTTATCAGAGATGATTTTATATTTGCTTCCTAGTCACTGATCAAAATGTTAAATCGTGTAAGGCCAAGAACTGATCCCTGCAGGACCCTACTAGAAAGACACCTGTCTGATAATCATTCCTCATTTACAATTACATTTTGAGGCCCTTTAGTTACCCAGGTATTAGGGGCGGATTTCTAGGTGGGACATTTTCCTGCCAACTTACCTTGTGTTTTCCGAGCCTAGCGCTCGGCCGGCAATGTTTGGATCAGACTGAAATGTTCCAACCCTCGCTGAGAATCTCACCTTCTCCACAGGGGTGTCTGCGCTCTACAGAATCAGGCTGGAAAGGAGAAAACTCCCACAGAAGCTCCTCCTTAGCACTCAGGTGCGTGAACCCAAATCCCGCAGGAGAGACGGCGAGAAGCAGGCTTGTGCAGCAAGGCTCCAGGGGTCTCCGAGGTTCCCCCTGCCCTGCCCCCCTGTACTGCGTGTCTGATGTCAAGGGAGCTCTGTGAGGTCACAGCCGCCTCACCACCTTTGCCCAATAGGCTGAGTTCCTGCCCAAGGCCCTTGTGAAGTCACTGCCACGCCCACCTCTCCCTTGCAGGGCTGGTGTCTGCCCCTGGCCAGCCTGTTTGGGTGTTTCAGCTGCTCCCCCAAATCACCCCACTTGCTCACTAGTGATTCTAGGGAACAAGCAGGCGAAACAGTAAAACAGCAGGATCTGTTCCTCCTCCCGCACACTTCATAGATTCATATGACCACCATTTGATCTCCTAATCTGACCTGTATTTCACAGGCCTGGAAGTTTCACACATTTACCCCCAATAGCTTGTGTTTCACTAAAAAAAACCTTCCAGACACACATCCACTTGTGATGTGAGGACATCAGGAAACAGAGAAGCCACCACTTCCCCTGGTAATTTGTTCCAGTGGTTAATCACCTTCACTGTTAAAAATTGGTGCCTGGCTTCTCATTTGAATGTCTCTGGCTTCAGCTGACAGCCGCTGGTTCTTGTTCTGCCTTTCACGGCTAGATTGAAGAGCACTTTGGGACTCGTTATTTTCTCTCCGGGAAGGTATTTCTCCACCAGAATCAAATCACCTCTCGATCTTCTTCCACAGCGAAATGAGATTGAGCCCCTGAAATATCTCACTTTAAGCCACATTCTCGAGCTCTCACATGATTTTTATGGCTCTTTTATGCCCCCCCCCTCCAATTTTTCACCGTCGTTTTTAAAACACGGACCCCAGAACTGTACAGACTGTTCCAGTCGCAGTCTCCCCAGTGCGACGGGGACCCAGAGACACAGCAGCTAGTGGTGGCTGTTCTGTACTCATCCGGGGGGAGATACTGGCTAGATGGAGATGGGCCCATGGAAGGTCGAGAATGGGGAGGGGGGACACTGGGCTGGGGGGGCCCATTAAGTAGATAGACGGGTACAGAGGGGTGCTCTGGGTTTAGGACCTTGGGCAGTTCTGGGCGTAGCTCCCAGGAATCTCTGGGATCTCGGAGAGGTTCCTCTGGCTGGGTTTTCTCCCAGGGGCCCCGTCTCTGGGACCGTGCGGCGAGGATGGGGCGCAGTGACTGTGCCAGGGTCTGTCTCACGGCCTGTCTCCTTCTCACTGCAGAGCTCAGCTACCCCAAACCCTCCATCTCCCTGAGCTGCAGCAGGGGGGTGACCCTGGGGGGAGCCGTGACCCTCCGGTGTCAGGGTCAGCACCAGAACATGAGGTTCCTTTTGTACTACATTGGAAACCCGAACGTGCTGCAGGACACGGACCCCGCTGGGGACGTGGCTGAGTTTCCCATCCGCAACGTGAGCCGGAGAGACGCAGGGAGCTACAGCTGCTGATATAGCACCAAATCCAACCTGGGTAGGATCTGAGGTGGAGGTGTCCACTGGGGCTGAGGGGCTGAAAATTGACCTTTTTTTGTGGGGCCCTGAAATTTTGATGGCTGCAGGCCACGTTTAGTCTTAATGACACTTATTCAAACTCTTCATTTTATTCCCAGTTATTTCTGCTCCGAATCTAGACCGTACCTCCTTTTCAGTCTGACCCTTCAATGAAAATGTCACCAGCATAAAAGTGCACTGAATCAGGCCCTAACAAGATACAATTGGGTATCCGTTCTAGCTAAGTCTTTGACCTCTGATGGGCAAAATCTGCTAATGACATAGATCCTCCTCCTCCAGAGACTGTGCTAACAACCTCTGATTTATTGGACTTGGGACTAGGACTTGGTACTGACAACAACTGATTTGCTGGACTTGAGACTAAACCTAAACAAGCTATTTAGTTATAAGGCACACAGGAAAGATTTGACTTCTGACTCCTTTGG
The DNA here is from genome assembly GCA_003942145.1 of Platysternon megacephalum. Taxonomy (NCBI): domain Eukaryota; kingdom Metazoa; phylum Chordata; order Testudines; family Platysternidae; genus Platysternon; species Platysternon megacephalum. The sequence goes on from QXTE01000813.1 coordinate 67,960, forward strand.
GGAGTTCTGTACTGCACATGTACTGCACCCCCCCCTGCCCAGCGCCGCCCAGCCCCCCCCCCNCCGCGGAAACAAACCCATCTTCCACTATCCTGGCCTTCCCAAACTGCTGACTAGACAAAGCCATCAGCTCACAAGGCTGCCTAGGCTCATCCAGACTTTCCTTACCAGGCACATTGCCACTCCCAACAAATAAACTGCTGCTCTTCTCACTACACTGAGCTACTTCCAGCAAATCACAGTTCCCCTTTTCAGGTTCACTTTTACAAGCTGTATTAGCCAACAATCCATCACCCATCAAAAATCGACCCTTTCCTTCCTCAGTTAGGGCTTTAACCCGACCATCCACTTTAATCTGCTCCTGAGAAACATTTTCCTGACAAATGAGATCTTTCTGCTCTTGATCTAACTCCAGATTTACAGACATTGGACAGACATTCAGAAACTTCATTTACAGACAAAGAGCTCTTCTGCCTTCTCTCAATGGGTCAGTTGTGTATCTGATGGTCCTTAATAGCCCATCAAGCAGGCTAGGCAGAGCTAACACCAACTTGTCTGGGATGTCACCCTGAAGCACGGCATAAGTTTGAAATACAGACAGTATAGAGCCAACCTTCATAATTTCAACTACAAAAATGATACACACATACAGACAGCATAATCATAATCAGCAAACCATAACCTTGTCTTAGACACCTCATTTGACCCCCTTTATACAAGATTTGGTGCCACTACAGGACTTTGGTTGCACCCATGTTCTATACGGTCCCAGATTATGTCAATAACGTCACAGCCGAAAAGGAAGGTTTGGGAGGGGGGGAAGAAACAGCACGCATAGGGTGACCAGATCACAGCAGTAAAATAGGACCCTCCCCCTCCCCGCTCGGCCCCATCTTCACCCCCTAGCCCCCCGCTGGCTTGCTGTGTCCCTCCTAGTCAGTCCCCCACCCACCACGCGCCTCCTTTCACCTTCTCCCTCCCCTGCCAGAAACCCCCCATGCCCGCCCCTAGAACCCCTGCTGGCTCACTGCTCGCCTCTTTGCCCACCCACCGCTCGCCCCCGACTCACCACTCGCCCCCCCCCCCAAGTATAAAGCCTGGTTCAAAGACCCAGGGGGTCACTATATTAATGCACACACCAGTCAATCAATGCAGTACCAAACATTAAAATACTGAAAATAGATGCCCCCCTCCATCCACCTACTCGCTGCTCACCTCCTCACACCCCCTCCAAGTATCAGGGGAGGCAGGTTTGAAGAAATTTTGGTGGTGCCCAGAACGCTCAGAGCCCCTCCTCCCCGAACTCTGCCCCCCCCCCCGCCTAAGGCTCTGTGAGGGAGTTTGGGTGGGGGGAGGAGGTCTGGGGTGCAGGCCCTGGGTTGGGGCAGGGGATTGGGGTGCAGGACGGTTGAGAGGTTGGGCTCTGGGGTGCAGGCTCTGGGAGGGAGTTTGGGTGCAGGAGGGGGGGTGTGGGAAGGGGGTGGGGGTACAGGCTCTGCAACGGAGTTTGGGTGCTGGGTGCAGGCTCCGGGCTGGGGCACGGGGTGGGGTGTAGGAGGGGTGCAGGCTCTGGGAGGGAGTGCGGAGGGCTGGGTGCAGGCTCTGGGACAGAGTTTGGGGGCCGGAGCGGGGGGGTGGTCTCTGGGAGGAGGGGGGTGGTGCTGAGGGGGAGGGGACTGCCATCACATGTGGCTTCCTTCCTCCTCTGCTGCCCCTCGCCATAGCCTCGCTGGGGGTGGGGGGATGGGGCTGCCCCTTTGCAGGAGTGGTGGCTGGGGGGGGGGGGGGGGGCGGATCACAGGGTCGAACACTCACCGAAGCCCCAGCAGCTGCTCAGGTGAGTGAGGTCCACTGCCCACGATCCTGTCTCCCACCAGAAGCCCCCTCAGCGTCTCCTCCGGGTGGGTGCCGGGGGAGGGGAGGGTGTGCCTCCCCCCTCCCCCTCCTGACTTGCAGCAGCCAGCTGCTCACCCTCAGCGTCTCTGGTTGCCATAGAGACAGCAGCAGCAGCAGCCGGGACTCCCCCCCCCCCCCCCCCCCCCCCCCCCCCCCCCCCCCCCCCCCCCCCCCCCGGCCCCCCCCCCTCCCCCCCCCCCCCCTCCCCGCCCCCGCCCCCCCCCCGGGGGACCCCTCCCCCCCATCCACCCCCCTTCCCTGTCCCCTGACTGCCCCCCGCCGCCCCATCCAACCCCTCCTCTCATTCCTGATGCCCCCCCGGGACTCCTGCCCCATCCAACCACCCCTTCTCTCTGTCCCCTGACTACCCCTGGAACCCCTGCCCGCCTCCCACCGCCCCATCCAACCCCTGCTCCTTCCTGACTGCCCCCCCGGGACCCCTTTCCCCCATTCAATCCCCCTGTTCCCTGCCCCCTTACCGCGCTGCCTGGAGGTGGGGGCCGGGCCGGAGCCGAGCCAGTGCCTGGAGCCCTCCTGCCACCCCCCTGCCCCAGCTCAGCTGCGGGAAGCCGCTGCTTCCTTCTCAGCCCTCCCAGGCTTCCCACGGGAACAGCTGATTCACAGGGAGGGGGAGGAGAAGCGGGGGTGGGGTGGGGGGGACCCTGTATAACAAGCCGCGGGCTCCATACTTCTCAGGTACCTGGGATGCCGGGGAGCCACCAGCCTGTGGATTGGGTTGCGGGCGGCGGTGTTTGGTGTATGCGCGCGTGCACACACGGGTATTCACCCACGAAAGCTCATGCTGCAAAACGTCTGTTTAGTCTATAAGGTGCCACAGGATTCTTTGCTGCTTTTACAGATCCAGACTCTCTCTCTCTCTCTCTCACACACACACTCTCTCTCTCTCTCTCTCTCTCCAGTGACTCTCTCCCCTCCCAGCTCCAGGAGCCCGACCCCGGCGCCAAGGGACTCACTTACGCCGAGCTGGATGGCCAGGCGCTGCAGGCCAAGCAGGAGAGTCCATCCCCAGCCCCTGAGCCCGCCCAGCCCGGCGTGTACGCTGTGATCAACGTGAGCCAGGGGGCCCCGCAGTGAGAGCCCCCCGCAGCCATGGGGTGCCGGCCCCCAGGGGGCGACAGACTCACCCCCCTGCAGCCCCAGCCCCAGAGAACTCTGCTTCTAGGGAAGATTTAGGGGGGACGCTCCCCTCCCCCCACTGCAGCCCCATCCCATCGAGCTGCTGTCCCCCTGCCCTGCCCAGACCCACATGTGAGGGGCAGGGGGGCTCAGCACTGGGAGGGGGAGGGGATGCATCAAGGCAGCTTTTATGTTATTTTGCATCCTGTTAACCTCCAGATTTGTAATAAACAGAACCACAAACCAGCTCCCCAGGCACCTCACAGCCCCCCTGTTCCTGCGCCAGAAGTGTGTGTCACACCTAGGGGAGAGGGGTTGCTCTGGGGAGCGGCAGGGGGACCCTCCTGCTCTAACCACTAGACCCCACTCCCGTTCCATATTATTGGGTCACTGTCGGGGAATCAGGTTTACGCTGAGTTTCACTGGCAGTAGCAGAATCAGCAAGCGAGCGCTGGCTCTAGACACACATCCCCTTTTCTCGCATTTTTCGACTGCTGCTTTAGCAACTTAGGATCTAAATTTATCCCTCCCCCGTCCTTTTACAGGGGCCGGAAACCACAACCCCCCACCCCTCTGTCCTGTCTCTGTCTCACACCACTGCGCTAAGAATAGCATCTGCAGTGACACTACCTGAGAAGGAGGTTGGCCAGGTCCTTCCACCCTCATGCTCCAGGGCAGGCGCTGGGCCCAGCTGGGTCAGGAAGGAACCTCTGCCCTGCTCCATGGGAGAGGGAAGCTTGGGAGGGCACTGTGTGTGTGTGTGTGTGCGAGGGGAGCCCTCCTCTGCTCTGAGCTGCAGCTCCAAGGAGGCTAGACGGGCCTGTTGGAAAAGGTCAGGGCAGCCTGAGCCTGGGCATCTCTTGACAACTCCTGAGATTCACCTGTTCCCATCTGGTCCACAGACTGGGAAGCTTCCATGTGGGGCTGGGAGGTGATGCGGGGGAGGTGGGGGGACCAGGCAGCTGCAGGGGGGGATGTGGTTTGCTGGGCTCTGCAGGGATCTGGCTTTGCTCTGAGCGCGGTAGATTTGGGCTGGAGATTGCAGAGAAACCAGCTGATGGGGAGAAAGGGGCCGAGCGCATCACGGGCTTCCTGGGGCTGCAGCCCCTGGCGCAGTTCATCTTTCCGCCTCCCACTGCCCCATCATGGCGTCTGCTCTCACCGTCCTCCTCCTCGGTGAGTATCGGAGACAGCCAGGGCGTGTGTCCATGGGGCGTGGGGGGGTGAGACTAGGGCGTCTGTCCATGTGGGGTCTCTGAGCCCAGGGTGTAGGATCAGTGGCGGATTTAGAGTTAGTGGGGCCCTGCTCTCAGCTTCATTTTTTGGGCCCCCCCTCGGGACCCAGCCAAGAAAAAGAACATTCTCTCTTATCTCCCCCATCCCTGTTTTTCATTCTTTTTTTCTTCCTCCTCCTCCTATATTATAAGTAATAGGAAGTAAATGAAAATAAAATGAAGTACCTTGATTGTTCTTGTAGTCGAACTTCTTTTTCACAGACCACTTGAAAATCGCTGGGGGTCTCGGCGGACCACTTAATGATCTTCCCAAATATTGTTTGTACCGTTAGCTAACTATTGTAAAGCGCTTTGGATAAGAGCGCTTTATTTAAAAAATGTAAAAAAACGTTGGGGTGCAGGGTCTGGCGAGGACTTAGGGTGCAGAAGGAGGCTCAGGGCTGGGGGTGCAGGGTCTGGGAGGGAGTTAGGGTGAGGGAGGTGGCTCAGGGCTGGGGCAGAGGGTTGGGGTGCAGAACGCTTACCTGGGGCTGCTTCTGTTTGTTGCAAGGGGTGCAGGTGGGGATGGGGGGGGGGGTGCAGGAGCTCCCATTTGGTGCTCAGGGCGGGTGTGGGGATGGGGGGGTACAGGAGTCAGGACAGGGGACTCTGTGTGTGTGTGTGTGTAGGGGGCAGTGCGTGCGGGGGGGATGGGGACTCGGGCTGCTGGGTTACTTTACCTGGCTGGCTGGTGGATGTGTCCCTGCCCCGCCACTGCTCCTGTTCGCTACCAAAGGGACCTGTGGCCAGGGCCGCCCTTACCCATATGCAAAGTACACAGCTGCGAAGGACACCAGGAAATTTCCTGCTCCAGCTCTTCCCCAGGGCCCCTGCCCCTGCTCTGCCCCCACCCCCACTCTCTTGAGCTCTGCAGCAGGGCTGGGGCTGCACTCACCCTGCCCCCCAAGCCAGCCCCGCCCCCCGTGGAGGCCTGGGGCCCGCTCCTCACCCCCCCCTGCGGAGGCCTGCCCCCCCCCCACAGCGGGGCTGCGTAGGGCCCCAGAATAGCTAGGGATGGCCCTGCATGTGGTGGCTTTGTTTCAGGGGCCGCCAGCAGCAGTGCATGTCCAGAGGAGCAGGGCAGCAGGACAGGCCTGGGCGGACGCCCCACCAGGGGAACGCGCCCGCCTGCCCTACTGCGCGGGCCCAGCCGGCCCCTCACCTGCCTCACGGGGCCGCCAGCCCCACCCTGCAGCAGGAGCCCGGCTCCCTGCCTGGGAGAGCTCACCGCACGCCGCGCCTCCAGCACGGCTCTTAAATGGCTCCCTCCCTGCTCTCCCCCGCAGCTTCTGCCCCCGCAGGGGGAGCTGGGCTGCCCGGCCCTGGGGCCCCTGGTAGTTGGGGGGCCCCGTGCCACGGCACTGCGTGTTTCATTGCAAATCCACCTCTGTGTAGGATCCAGTTGCTCTGGGATCTGGTCCCTAATAACCCGTCTCCTTTCCAGGCTGCTGGCTGGCCGGGCGGAGCGGGGTGTCGGGAGGTGAGTATCTGTGGGGAATGGGGCAGCTGGGGGAATTTCCACATTAAGGATGAGGGACGTGGGTGGGGGAAGGGGTGCAGATTCCCCAAAGGGATGATCCTGTCAGATCTCTGCTCCCTCCACACCCAGAGGTGGGGACTGAGACCTCGCCCCACTCATTACAGGGATGGGCACCACACAGGGTGAATTCACCAGCACTCAAAGCTCTGCCCCCCAGGAAATACAGAGTGAAGGCACCAGCCACCCCGCAGCGCCCCTGAACTGTGCCCTGGGAGCTGGCAGGAGCTCGGGGAACGGGTCAGGCAGAGCAGGGCTGTAAGACGTGGACACGCAGAGGGACTGGAGCAAGGCACCGTTGTGTCTCCCCCTCGGCTTGCTGCACACGCGTGTCACTGCTTTGCTCGTGGGTCAGGCTCAGCCCGACCCGGCGTTTGGAACGTCGCCTGAACGGCTTTGGGAATATCCCGTCCCCAAAGGGGCCCCGGCACCGTGCAGAGCGGAGCTAAATCCCCAGCGGCTGAGAGCGGTTTGGGGCGGAGCAGAGCCAGAGTTTGAGCCCCAGGGGTGGGCAGGAATCAAAGATTGGAAATCTCCTTTCCCCCGTCCTGTGTATCACCCTGGCTGTGAGCCGCGGGGCCAGGCCTGCACCCCAGGGACGGGCGGGGGGTAAAACGCTGGAGCGAGAGATGGGCAGAGGATTGAATGAGACGGACGCGGTTTGTGTCACCCCCACTTACTGCCTGTTTGTTTGTGAATCCAGAGGGGTCCTACCCCAAACCCTCCATCTCCGTCAGCCCCGGTGGGGTGATCCCCATGGGGGGAAACGTCACCATCCGGTGTCGGCATCAGCACCTGGACATGAGGTTCCTCCTCTACAAGGCTGGAGATGGGAACTATCTGACTTACACGGACCCTGCTGGCTCTGAGGCTGAATTTCCCATCACCGGCGCCAGACGGGAACACGGTGGCAGCTACACCTGTCGTTATAGCGACAGAACAGGACCAGCTGCCTACTCGGAGCCCAGCGACCCCGTGCAGATCATTGTAGCAGGTGAGGGGCCCAGCCCGGCACCTCGGCTCCCAGCCCCACACCCAGCTAGATCCACGGGGGGTTCGCACCAATGGGACACTCAGAGCCAGGCTATGCCCTGAGCCCTGGGCCCAGCAGAGGGGACGCCCGGCCGGGGAGCGGGGACGGAGTCACTGGGGGGTCCCAGCCAGGGGGGAGCAGCCTTCTACCCTGCACATGGTCTGACGCTGCCCTGGTCACCGCGGTGTCGGGCGCCTGCCAGTCGAGCATTAAGCGACGTGGCCCCGTCTGTCACGGGCGGGTCGTTCTCTCTCATCCTCTCCCCGGGGGAGGTCTGTGCCCACCGCGGAGAGTCTGGTCTGGGGCGGTTTGGGGGGTCAATGGCCGCACTGCCCCGGGTCGATAACGGAGCAGGCCGGCCGGGGCAGGGCGCTGGCCTTGGAGCCGGAGGTGGGGAGGTTTGGGGGGCCCTTGGCTGCTGGGGGAGCTCGTTCTCAGCCTGGGCCCAGCCCTGGAGGAAGTTCTGTGCCCTGCCCAGACGAGTGTGACCCTGATGGTGGCCAGGCCGGAGGCAGGGAGCCGTCACCCCGGGGACACCCCAGAGCTGTGGGCTGTTGTCAGGTGTCTGCCCTGCAGCTGGGGGCCGGCGTGCGGCACTGGGCTAGGTCTGATGGAGCCTGCACCCCAAACCCCTCATACCCAGCCCCACACCAGAGCCCCCACCCCCAGCCTAGAGCCCCCAGTCAGAGCCCTAACACCCCTACACCCCAACCCTCTGCCCCAGCCCTGAGCCCCCTCCCACACTCCGAACCCCTCACCACACATCACCTCTATATGCACATAACAAAATTCATTCCGCACCTGGATGTAAAAATTAATAGGGAACATTGCCCCGTCCCCAGGGGGAGCTGCAGAGCAGGGGCCTTTCCCAGGGGATGCTCCCCCGGCTGCTCCCCTACTCTGGGGACACACAGAGGAGTCGGGGCCCAGGGGCTGCCCAGCCGGCCCCACCCCCAGCCTGTGGCTGCATTCCAGGGCTGGCTGTGTGATGCCCACCTGGGCTGGGGGCTGTCGGGTTAAAGAGCAGTGGGAGCTGCACACGTTGCCTCCTCAGAAGCAGCCTGGAAACAACAGCTGTGGGGAGAACCCCAAGGATTCCCGGGCAGCAGAAGTGTGGGGAGCTCGAGCCCGGGAAGGTATTTTTTTGTGGCTGGGAGAGAAAGAAAACAGTGGGGGACAGCAGCCAGCAGCTCCTCCCCCGCCCCCAGCGCTCCTGGTGGAAACGGCTGGTAGAGTTTGGAGGGAGGCTGCCCAGTGCTGGGGGAGAGACACCAGCAGCCAGCGAGGTAGCAACCGGCACCAGAAATGAAGGGACACAGCGAGCGGGGAGCCAGGGGAAAGGGACTCGGTGGCCGAGCTGTGTCATCAAACGGCGCCAGGCAGAGAGCTGGCAGGGAGAAAGTCCCATTGAGAAGAGACAGAGATGCCAGGAACAGGAGGAGGCTGACAGAGGAAAGACAGAGGCATGAGGGGGAAAGTTAGAGGAAGAACCGGGCAGTGAAACACGAAGAAAAAAAAGTCTCTAATTTACCTAAGAAATTGTTAGAAAACCGCAGGAGAAGTAAAGCATGAATGAAACATGACGGAAACCAGCTGTGAGCAAAGAGAAACGGGCTGAAGAAATGAGGAGGAAGTGAGCTGTAGTGAAAGTAAAGCAAATAGTACGGACAAAACGTCCGCCCAGCACCTTCAGGTGCAGCGACAGGAACAGAGAAATTGTCCGAGAGCCAGGGCCGGCTCCAGGCACCAGCTGAACAAGCAGGTGCTTGGGGCGGCCACTNCTCTGGCCTAGTGCCTTGGACGTTCGAACTCCAGATCCTGGTGCTCCAGCAATGTAAATTGTTGCCCATGAAGTGGGTTTAATTCAGCCAATGGCAGTTACTGTTCCGGCGAGCTCAGCAATAGTTCCCAGTGTGACCCCACACAGCAGTTCCTGCTACACCAGCGAACTCTGATTCACTTGTGATCATTCCCCACCGAACTGATTTCTCCTTCCCCAGCTGATGGAGATAAAACGCAGTTGGCCTCTAGGTCCCCATGGCCTCTCCTTGCCCTGCCCCAGCCACCCCTCCATGGGCTCCTTGCAGATGGATCCACGCCGTTGTCCTGCTGAGGGGTGGGGGACTCCGTGTCTCTTGTGTCGCTAGCCCAGCTCTCTCGGTCTTGGATTCGGAGAAAAAGCATCCAGGAGACTCTCCCTGCAGCCCCCTGTATCGGCCTCGTCACTGGGCCCGGCTCTGGGGAAGGGGCGCAGTGACCATGCCGGGGTCTGCGTCTCACGGCCTGTCTCCTCCTGCCTGCAGAGCCCAGCTACCCCAAACCCAACATCTCCCTGCGCCCCAGCTGTTGCGATGACAGCACCATGTCTTCCGCTGCTGATCACTTCAGCAGGGCATGGTTCTCCCAATGATCTCAAAGTGACCTCCCCGGCCAGAAGCCCCCTCCCACTGCCATCCACCCGCCCATATGATTCCTACACAGAAGTGAGCTGAAGCTGCTGAGAAATTCCCAGGACAGGGGCAGGACTCAAGTGTGTGTGTGTGTGGGGGGGTGCTGCAGGATCTGGGCCCAGCTGGCTTCACAAGCATGGGGCCTGAGGTACATCCCCCTCCCACATACCCTGCTCCCACCCCAGTACATCCCTCTGCCATTGGGAGTGAACCCCCTGACCGCTATTACCCAGAATCCCCTCTGCTCCCCCCCCCACTAGCCGCATAGAATGTTCTGCTGTAGGTCCCTGGGTCCTCTAGTGGGAGGGGTTGGGGCAGCAGGTAACGAACCAGCTGCTCACGGTGCTCACGGCCTGGTGCTGCTTCCCAGGGGGATTGGTACCAAGCGCAGCACCGGTTCCGACCCGCACCATCATCGCTGGGGTGAGCACAGGAGCCACCGTCCTCCTCCTCCTCCTCCTGGCCTTCCTCTGCTACAGAAGAACCGGAGGAAGTGAGTGCCCCGCCCAGCGAGGTAAGGGCTAAACCCACTGCTAAGCCGGGCTGGGAAGGGGTCACGGCTTGGATGGGGGACAGGGAAGGAAACCCAGGGGGTGGGGCAGGGGCCCAGCAGGGGGCGCTATCCCCTGGCAGTGAGAGCTGGCCCCAAAGCCCCTGGGCAGCACTAGGGGGCGCTGTGCTGCAGGGGGCAGAGACCTGTCTCTAGGGTATCCAGGCTCAGCAGCTGGAGGGGGAGGGGCTCCCCGGGCAGAGCAGTGGGGAGGGGACTCCCTCCTGGGCCCCCCATCCCAGCTGCCCTATAGAGCTGAGGGGCAGGGCCGGTACACGGGGTTCAGGGTCGACTCATGGATGATTCTGCTTCATTTCTCTGCAGGGAAAGGACCAGCCCCGAGACAGAGCAGGTGAGACCCCAGCTCCGCTCCCCACCCCCGAGCTACCTGTCTCAGGGCACAGGACTCCTGGGTTCTCTCCCTGGCTCGGGATGGGGAGTGGGGTCTAGTGGTTACAACATGGGGGGGCGAGGAGCCAGGACTCCTGGGTTCTGTTACTGTCTCTCTCTCTTTCTCCCCATAGGGAGTCCGAGGCTGCAGCCACAGTCTGTAAGTCACACATGAGGGGGCAGCCATGGGGGAGGGGCAAGTATCCCCTGGTAGGGGCCGTGTCCTGTTGGGGGGGGGGCATGCTGATGTGGGGTGAAACCCTGACTCACTGTGTGCCTTTGGGGGCGCCCCTGCCCCGCTCTGTGCCTCAGTTTCCCCCGCTGCACCATGGGGCTAGTGACCCTGCCCCACCCCAGTGTGCTGGGGGGCAGGCGGGCCAGTCTGCGAAGGGCTCAGATGTGGGGTGGGGGGCTGGGCCCGGGGTCCTGATCTGGCCCCAGCCGCTCACCGGGGGGTGTTTCTATTCCACAGACGACCTCGTGGGCGAAGGGAAGCAGCTGGATGTCCTGGTAAGTGCCCCCCACTCCTCGACCCCACCCCAGCACCAATGCACCATCCAGCCCCCCCTCCCCCCACCCCGCCATCTGGCCCTGCACAGGTCCCACTACAGCCATGTTCTGACGCCGCCCCCCAGACTCTGCCTGGCGCCCCCTGTACCCTCTCAGGGCAGACACCGGAGCTGGGGTTCAGCAACGCCCCCCCCCCGAGAGGGGCGGGAGTCCCAGAACACAGAGAATAAGAGCCTGACCCTGCGCCCCCCAAACTCACCTTGACCCCCTCAAACCTTCCTCCAAACGATTGTATTTGTCTGAGATTTGCAGAGGGTCAGCGGAATTCCATGGGGGGGGCAGGTGCTGGGGGGGGGGGGGATTTCCCTGATCTCTGCCCCGTGGGGCTCTGTGGGCTGCAGTGGGTGGGGGGGTGGGGGGGTGTTGCTGGATTCCCTGGGTGGGGGGAAGCAGCCCTCAGGAGCCCCCTGCTGGACAGGACAGAGTGTGTCAGAGCACCTGTGCATGGCGGGAGGGCTGTTGGGGGCATTGCTGCCCCCTCTTGGCTGGGATCAGAACTGTCTGGTGTGTGTGTGTTGGTGTTGGCACACGCGCACACACATACCCACACACACACACCGGTGTCTCTCTCCCCTCCCAGCCCCAGGAGACTGACCCCGGAGCCGAGGAACACACCTACGCCGAGCTGGACTGCACCCTGCCCCTGAGCCCGTCCTGTACGATCGACGTGGGCCCCAGGGTGCAGGGGCGCCCCCCACCCACCCCCATAGCGTGAACCCAGGGGGAGCCATCAGAGCGACGGGGCAGGGAGCATCGTCCACCAGGGGGTGACAGAGTGATTCCCCCCCCAGAGAACGGGCTCGGCTTATAGCCCCCCCTCCGTAGCCCTCGCTCCAGCTGGTGCTGCCCCACCCAGCCGCACGGGTGGGGGGCCAGGAGGGCTCAGCACCGGGAGGGGGAGGGGACATGCAGAGGCGGCTGTTTGTGTTATTTTGCATCCTGTTAATCTCCAGATTTGTAATAAACACAGAACCACAAACCAACCGGTGAGGTTCCCCTGGTGTTATCTGGACCAGTGATCTCCTAGGTCACTCCAGTCCTCGACTCTGGGAGCCAGCCTCACCCTGCTCCCAGGGCAGCGCCAGCAGCTGATCTCCCCATCCAAGCTGCCAAGTGACTCTTCCCTTCCCCCAGCAGCAGCCCCCCCGGGGCCCAGGGCACCCGGATTTCACCCACACCAACATCGCCCGCCTGGTGCTGGGTGCTGTGATCCTGCTCGTCCTGGGGCTGATTCTGGCTGAGGCCTGTTACAGCCTCCGGAGGGAGGTGCCCTAGGTGAGGTGACCCCCCCCGTTCTGTGCCCCTTGTTCCCCCCAGGGACTGGGCCCTGGGCAACATGGACCCGTCTAACCCGCCATCTCTCTGCACCCCCAGGAGCCTGGATCTGGCTGTGCAGAGAAGAGAATCTCTCAATGGACGAGCCTCACACGATGACACGGCGCGTGTCGCACGTGGGCAGGTTTGCAGACTTAGAGGGAAGGCTGCAGAGTCAAACCCTCCAGCACCAGGAAATGCCAGTTAAAGTTTCCTGAACACCCTTAACTCTGCCCCCTCGAGCACATGCATTATGACGCCATCCTTTAATTGCATGATCACGTATTACTTTTACCTACATGGGTCCCCAGCCGCTTGAACCCAGAATGTAATAATGGGGGAAGGGAGGGATCTGCAGTGGAAGATTGAAGACCGGACCCTGTGGTCTCCTTGCTCCCAGCCCAGTGCACCTTCCCCAAGGCTGCAGGGTACATTGAGTGTGACCTGTCCCCACTCCCCACAGAGACACGGACACGCTGCGAGCTACATGACACTTGGCCAGGCTTATGGCCCCAGGATTTCCTGGGCATTGCAGGGACCACTGCTTATTTTGGCTCCAATAGATTTGGCTGACAGATTAGAGACAATGTGTGAGGGATGCAGGAAGAGATGAGCCATCCCCGACTTCCTGTATCTGGAGCCACCAGCTGAGTTCTTCATTTGGGGCTCAGTGGGGTGTTGGTGGCAGCGCTGAGTTCTTCATTTGGGGCACTGGGGTGTTGGTGGCAGCGCTGAGGGGCCCCTCGCTGCCCCCGTCATGGCATCTGCTCTCACCGTCCTCTTCCTCGGTGAGTGTTGGAGACAGCCAGGGCGCGTGCCCATGCGGGGGGGAGGGGGTGGGGGGAATCTGAGACCAGGGCATGTGTCCATTGGGGGGGAGATGTGAGACCAGGGTGTGTGCCCATTGGGGGGGGGGGGGGTCTGAAACTAGGGCATTGTCCATGGGGGGGGGGGTAGAATCTGAGACCAGGGTGTGTCTCCATGGGGGGGAATCTGAGACCAGGGTGTGTCGCTACCAGCCAAGCCCCGCCCCACACTGAACTGAGCGAGACTGGCCAGGCTGCTGCACCAGTCCCAGGCGGCTCAGCTCCGGGGAGACAGGTGGGGCCCCACAGGGGGTGGGAAGCAGAGACTGCCCGGAGCCGGAGATGCACTGGGGTCCAGCCAGGGGTTGGAGAGGAAGCAAGCAGGTGGGGGCAGGGGGTGGAGAGGAGCCCTCGGCCAGCCGGTGGGCAGGCGGCGAGAGGAGCAAGGTGATGGGTGGGGGGGAGCCAGCAGCTAGTGGGGTCTCGGGGAGCAGTGTAAGCGGACCAGGCCAGGGCCCCTTTTGAGCATGGGCCTGGCTCCATGGCGCCACTGCAAACCTGGGACTGGGCAGTAGGATGCAGCCTCCCCTGAGGGGTCCGGCCCTGGGAAGACCCCAGAGCCGTGGCACCTGGGAGACCCCCAGAGGGGGACCGGGCCAGACCTGCCGGATCGGGGGGGTTGGGGGTTCCACTCCCAGGGTAGCGTCAGCTGCTGATCTCCCCACCCAAGCCACTGAATGACTCTGCCCTTCCCCCGCAGCAGCACCCCCGGGCGCCCGGATTTCACCCGGGCCAACATTGCCCGCCTGGTGCTGAGTGCTGTGGTCCTGCTCGTCCTGGGGCTGATCCTGGCTGAGGCTTGTTACAGCCGCCCGAGGGAGGCGCCCTGGGTGAAGTGACCCCCCCTTCTGTGCCCCTTGCTGCCCCCAGGGGTTGGGCCCAGGTTGAGCCCCCAGGGATCCGGGGCCCAGCCTTGCCGGGGTTACGAGGACTCTGCCGCACGGGAGGGAGGAAGGGGAGCCCTCCAGGTCAGAGAGGCCTCTGGGTAAAGGGAATGGGAGCAAGGACTCAGATTCTTTCGCTAGCCAATCCCACTGGGGCGTGTATAAGCCAGGAAAGTTCTCCACAATAGCAGGACCATTCCCCTGCTTACACTAGGAGCAGGGTCAGCGGCCGCCCTGCCTGTCCGTCCGGAGAGTGAAATGAACCGGTTCCTCCCCCCAAAGCCCAGTTGTTCTGGAAACAAGCGGCTCTGCTCCGGTGACTCCCGAAGGAGCGAGACTTGGAGCCGGTCTGACTCCGGCTGTTGGCCGCGGTCGCTCAGCCCCCGTTTCAATAGACAGGCCGGGTTTGATTCCTTGTCCGGGGGGTTCACCCGAAAGCTTTGCCTTTGAACGGCTGCTGCTGGGCAGGGCCGGTGCAACCACTAGGTGAACTAGGCGGTCGCCTAGGGCGCCCACTGGGTCTTAGTGTCCACCCTTCTGGTTTCTGACCCTTCCTGCAGGCTCCGAGTCTTCCTGGGAAGGGGACCTAGTAGTTAAAAAAGAAAAAGCCTCCAGCCTGTCAGACCTATTAGCACAACATTGGAAGTGTTAAAGAGCCATTCAAGGGTTAATAAAGCCACTTAACAGAAATTTGCCTCATATTTACTCAGGACATGTCAGTCTACAGGATCTTAGTTTAAAATTTGCTTTAAAAATATTTCATTAGTGAGTTGGTGAAGATTATAAAATCACATCTCTAAAAAATCCTTGCATAGATTTTTAGATGCACAATCATGCTTAAATGCTAGATGCCTTAAATGCTTGGATCTTCAGACATATGTTTTTTTATATAAATCCTTCAAAAGACCTCCCTTATCTAAAATACACATTTTAATTACTATAGTAAAAAAAACTTACTTCCAAAGTCTTCCAGTCCTTTCTGTTCATCCATTTCTCCCTTCACCCTCTCTCCTCCCACCCCCATTGAAGAGAGCCCTTAAACCAGTGGTCCCCAACGTGGTGCCCGCCGGGGCATTTATGTGCGCCCGCCTAGTGCCCAGCAGGGGAGAGAAGCCGTGGCCCCGCGCCTGACGGGGACAGAGAACTCAGGCTGCGGGTGCGGTGTTCTCTGTTCCTGGCAGGTGCGGGGCCCACCTAGTGCCCAGCAGGGGAGAGAAGCCGGGGCCCTGCGCCTGACGGGGACAGAGAACTCAGGCTGCGGGCGCCGGTGTTCTCTGTTCCCGGCAGGCGCAGGGCCCACCTAGTGCCCAGCAGGGGAGAGAAGCTGCGGCCCCGCGCCTGCCGGGGACAGAGAACTCCGGGGCTGCGGGCGCCGGTGTTCTCTGTCCTCGCGGCTTCTCTCCGGCTTCTCTCTNCCCAGATGGACCTAACTAAAGGGAATCCTGTTGTCTGTACTGGCAAGACCTGTTTTGGACTGTGTTCCTGTCGTCTCAATAAACCTTCTGTTTTACTGGCTGGCTGAGAGTTATGGTGAATCGCAGGAAGCTGGGGGTGCAGGGCCCGGACTCCCCCACACTCCGTGACACCGCCACACTCTTCTGAAAACGTGAATGTGCTACTGGCCACAAAAAGGTTGGGGACCACTGGGCTAGACAATAGGAGCTGATCATTCCTGGCTATGGGCAGTGTTCCTTAGAAGAGGGAGCTCACAATGCAATTAGGGAGATTCAGTATTTTGGATGCCAATAAAGGATTCGTTACTAGAATTGGTCTGATAACTGCTGAGCTGGGGGTGTGCAGGCGTGGGCTCATTAACATCTGGAGCAGAGATCCCCCAGCATGCACTGCTTCCCTGCTTCGCTGGTCCCAGAGTTCCCTGCGGTTCTTGCCTTGGAATCTCTGGTCTCCAGTCTGTGTGCTAATGGAGATGCCTCCTTGTCCCATCTCCCATGCAAATGAGGCCAGGGGAGTTTCCTTAATCCTGTCACCCTTGTCCCAGGGGTTTTGGTGGGTCTCCCACGGCCTTTCCATTGCTTTCTGCAAGTCTGTCGTCTGATCGGCTTTGGTGCGAGCAGAGGCTGGGGGGGCGAAGGTCTTTCGTGAGTCAGACAGGCTGGATACTGCGCCCTGGTTCCCCGAGAACACAGAGCTGATAGGGAACAGGGTGGAGGGGCCTGGTCAACCTCCTTCTCAGGTAGCGTCGCTGCAGACGCTATTCTTAGCGCAGTGGTGTGAGACAGAGACGGGACAGAGAGGTGGGGGGTGGGGGGGGTTGTGGTTTCTGGCCCCCGTAATGGGACGGGGGAGGGATAAATTTAGATCCTAAGTTGCTAAAGCAGCAGCCAAAAAATGCATGAAAAGGGGAAGTGCGTCCAGAGTCGCCGCTCGCTCGCTGATTCTGCTCCTGCCTGGGAAACTCTGCGTAAACCTGATTCCCCGGCAGTGACCCTGTAATATCCATCACACGTTGTCTCTAATCTGCAGGTGAAATCTAGTGCGGTCAAAGTAAGCAGAGGGCTTTGCAAAACAAAAGAAACCCAGGGACTGTCAGTGGCGAAGCATCATGCAGCTCACAGCCAGGGCCGGCGCAACCCATTAGGCAACCTAGGCGGTAGCCTAGGGCGCTACTATTTGGGGGGCGCCGGCGCCCCGGTCGTCAGCGGAATTTTGGGGGCGGGACCTTCCGCCGCCTAGGGCGCCGAAAAGGCTGGCGGCGCTCCTGCTCGCCTTGAGGAAGGTGCATCTGACTGGGAGCCAGGTGACCACGGGGTCTGGTCTTCAATCTTCCACTGACCACAATTTCCATGAAACTTCCATCCCCTTTTCATTCTGGGTTCAAGCCTGGCTGATGACCCATGTAGGTAAAGTTAATAAGTGATCATGCAACTAAAGGCTGGCATTGTAATGGACCTGCATGAGGGGGCAGAGTTAAGGTTGTTCAGGAAACCGTAACTGTGGCATTTCCTGGTGCTGGAAGGTTTGACCCCAGCAGCCTTCCCTCTCAGCCTGCCAACCTCTCACCTGCAACACAAGCCGTAGCACCGTGTGAGGAGCGGGCGCGATGGGGAACACCTGGGTTTGCTGCCCCTTGCGCCATAGCTGAGCGGTGATGACGGGTTTACACTGTAACGCCTGGTTCTAAGGGGCTTTTCTCAGCGTGTGAATTAAATCAACCAGATTCAAAAGAAAATCAGAGAAAGAGAAATTCCATCCCGGGCCCCCAACGGGTCACCAGCTGGGAGAGACCCAGGGACCTTCTAATGCCCCCGCAGAGACCCTGCCCCCGAGCTGGAGGAGACACTGTCAGTGGTTATGTGGCCAGGCCCCTAGAGAGGGACGTGACACAGGCTTTGTTTATACGCCGTTGGCTAGACTAGAGAGCAGCAGAAAGCTGGGGGTCAGGGGGCTCTATTCCCGGCTCCGGGAAGGGAGTGGGGTCTAGTGGTTAGAGCAGGGGGCTGGGAACCAGGTTCCAGGTGTGATGGTTTCGCCGTCGCCCGTTCATTCTCACCCAGCGCTGGGTAACGCCGGGGGCACCGCGACTCGGGGGCAGCATTAAAGGTGCTGCAGGAGCCCGGCAGGATGGTCCCAATGGGCCTTAACTCTCCCACCCCCCTGCTCACCTGCCACCCCCCCAACAGCCCAGGAGCCTCCCCCCACAGCTGTTCTTGGCCCCATGGAGCAGGAGGGGGACGAGCAACAGTTTTGCCCACAACTAACCCCCCCCAACCCTGCCTGCCCCCCATCTCCCATCCTTCCCCTGACCCACGGAGCAGGAGGGGGACGAGCAGCAAATTTGCTGCCTAGCAGAGTCACCCCCCAGCCTGCCCCCTCACAGATCCTGCCCCCACCACAGCCCCTCCCTCCTCACAGCCTCGGCCCTTGCCCTGTTTCCCCTCAAATGCCCATCCCCCGCCCTGAGTTAAGATGGCCTAAGTTAAGGGAGGCTCATTATCTTCCCTACTTTACTGAGGCGCAGTTGTGCACAGAGCGTTTCAGCGACTTGTTCAAGGTCACTCAGGGAGGCTGTGGCCGAGCTGGGACTTGAAGCCAGGTCTACTGAGTCCTAGTCCAGTGCCTTCGCCATAGAGCCATCCTGCCCTTCCTTGTCCCCTGCTGTACCAGGCTGGAGGAGCTCCTGCCTCCACGCACACAGGGAGACCAGAGTAGTCCAAAGAGGAAGAGTCCTTCTCGGCTGTGTTATTGTTGCATGGTACATTTGCAGTTGATGGCGACGGTATCTGCGAAGGTTTCTCTGACTGGCCTCCCTTGCAACCTCTCCAGGTTCTGGCAGTCTCCATTGAGAGCCTGAAGGAACCAAAGGATGATACAGTGTGGAGAGAGAAAGAGAGACAGAAGTGAGAGGATGCTGTGTGCAAAGACCCAGCTAAACTGATGCTGAGGGACAGAGAGGCAGGGGAATGTAAAAGCTGGGGACTAAGGTGGAATGTTCTCTTTGTTAATATAATAATATATGGAGATATACCTATCTCATAGAGCTGGAAGGGACCCCAAAGGGTCATTGAGTCCAGCCCCCTGCCTTCACTAGCAGGACCAATTTTTGCCCCAGATCCCTAAGTGGCCCCCTCAAGGATTGAACTCACAACCCTGGGTTTAGTAGGCCAATGCTCAAACCACTGAGCTATCCCTCCCCCCTTAAATATAATGAATCCTTTTACAAGAGAAATTGTCTCGTTTCCTCCTGGGAAAGCATGTGATGGCTGCTGCTTCTCTGACTGTCCTGTGTGGCCCTTGTTCTTAGTTGAAGAAGGGGATGGATATGAGACCGACCACCAGGATTACTGCGAAGTCTGCCAGCAGGAAGGGGAGATTATCCTGTGCGACACTTGTCCTCGTGCCTCTCACCTCGTCTGCCTGGATCCTGAGCTGGAGAAAGCACCGGCCGGCAAGTGGAGCTGCCCTCACTGTGTGAGTAACTGTGGGGTTGGTTTGAAGCTGGGTAACTTTGCGACTGCAAATCAGTTTACAACATAGTTGGGAGCACTAATGACATGAGGGTTGCTCTTCTGCAGAGTAGCGCTCAGAGATTTATAGGTCCCACTCCTCGCGGCACATGGAATTATCGAAATCACAGCGGCACCCTGCCCAAAAGGAGCCTTTGTTTTTTAGTCGGTGCCGTGGGATCATTGGCTCTGAAACCATGTCCTGGAGCAGAGAGGCAGGACTTGTGTCTGTAGCCAAACTTAGGGTATGTCTACACTACGAAATTAGGTCGAATTTATAGAAGTCGGTTTTAT